>JAOUQT010002475.1:0-12560 GCA_025769995.1 Xyliphius kryptos | reverse complement strand
ACTTTTGCATTTGGTCAGTTCTCTCACCATAGAGGTAGCATAAGGCGGTGTCTACAACCCACACAAGTTGCTCAGGTCATGTACAAACTCAAAAGAAAGCTTTAAATGTAGGAGTCTTGTTTCTTTTAGTTTATACAAGCGTGTACATGTTCTATACCAATTGTAACAAAAAAAAAAGAGTTCTGACAGAACTGAATCCAAAGCAACCTCAGAACGGGGATTTAGGTGTAGCATATATAAACACATGTATATATCCCAAAAAACTAAAAATTAGCTATGTACGTGTGTGTATACATGAAGGAAAACATAAGATAAACCATATTGTTATATCCTATATATTTCACTATGTGGAGGTGAATTTGAACCTGCGAGATGCGACACTGAAACCACACTAGTGAACCCAAATTAAAATCATGTACACGTTGACCTCACCTCAGTCTTGTAATGACACAAATTTAAGCTTCTTTGAATTAACAAAAATAATTACCAATGTAGCAGACTAAGATAAGACATCAAAAGTGTGTGCCCTCAATACTTTCTTGTTCTTCATCGTCATCTGCAGCTTCAGTTGGATCAAATGAAGTAAACTGAGCTGCAGATGTAGAAGATGTAGAGGCAACAACCACAGATGAGTCAGCGGGTTCAGTGGGGCCAGCAGGGTCTGCGGTGAGGTGACTGCAGCCTGTTAATTCATGAATGAGCTCTGAGGCATGTTTCTGCTCTGTGATGATCTTCATGATTAAACTTGGTTGATTGCTTTGGTCTGGTGGGACAATCTCAACTTCTGCCATTCCTCTGATAAACAGAACGAAGGATGCAATTGTCTATTAAAGCTATACAGAATGTATATATGTTATATGTGTATGAATTTGTACACATAGCATGTTACAAGTGTTGTTTGTATTGCGCATTATTACCCCGGTAGTGTGTCAACATCACGGCGTCTGTTGAGCCAGCAGACTGCAATGATGGTAACAGGGATAAGAAGCAGTACAACGACAAATATGACAAAAATGTCAGAGCTGAACCACTGAGACGTGGAGGTCATCTCACTGTGATCCATTCCTACACACATATTGTGCAATAAATTATAAAGTCAAAAATAACACCACCATACTTAGCATATGATAAAACATATGATAAAATGAAAATGGTACCCAACTCCAAGCTAGCTGTCTTTTTACATAAAAGATTACAATACATAATAGAAATTCTGCAGTAAATTAAAAAGGAACATTATGTCTTGTATTTTTGTGAGTCCCAGCACACACACACTAGGTATTTATCATCCAGCTGATGACACAGGAAAATTAAACCATCTACACATGCAACAACGTTCAGTTGGATTAGGTCTCCATACATAATTTTAAAAACTATATACATAATAAAATTTGGAATTGTGGTTACACCCATTTGTTTTTCCTAATGTATACCTTTATAATGCTGAGTTCCAGTTGACTTCAATCTGCAACAGCTCCACAGACAGCTCCCTAGCACATCCAGTACAGTCACCTGTGATGATTTTTCCTTCACAACAATAAGAGGAAAACCTTTACTACATATGCACAACTTTTTGATTCAATACTTCCATCTTATTGTGATTCACTATAAAAGCAACAATACAAGCTGTTAAAGAAGCAAACGCATGGCCAAAACAGGCTAAACAAAAACATATTAATTGTCAGAATAATAAAATAGACAAATGAACTTAGTATGAGTCCTCTACATTTCATTTGCAGAAGTGACAAAACAGGATGGGGGTCGAAATCAGCAAAAGTTCAGGATTAATACTACAGTTCAGGTGGTTTTTGCTTGACCTACTGCCTGATATTTTTTGTGTAAAAAAAAAGCTTAATGTTGTTAATGATGTAATGGAAAGTAAATATTTAGAGTTTTATACAAACAAAAGTTAGCTGCTTTTAAAATGGCATACTTGTCCAGTACAGACTTAATTGGATCTTGTACTAGTGCTAGACTGGTAAAAAAAAAAAAAAAAAGTGGCTTTTAAAAAAATAAATAAATAAATATTTATCCTCATCTTAAACCCTAAATTGAAATCACAAAATTTTATATACTTTAAAATGGCTTCAGGTTATTGTGAACTGCTTACTACTATACTACACAGTATGTGAAAGCAGTATGCCAGAATAACTAGTATGTCTAAATACACAGTGGGCAAACTCCCACAGATAACCCACTGATTCAGGAGCAGGCATGTAGGCCACAAAATATTATTTCAATTATTTGTGTTTACTTTTTTTTTTTAATATTCTAGTTATTGGTTTGTTGTTTAGCTCCTTAAAGTTTTGATGTTTTACTTCTTTTTTCTTTTGTAGTAGTTAGTTAGTTAGTTGTGTTATTGGTGTCATTGAAGTCCTCTTAAGTGTCATGATAAGATTTTACATTAACACATATATAATATCTTAGCTGTAAATCACATAAACACAACTTCCACAACTAACTTACCAGTTTAAAAATACCAAGTGGTTGTTTAAGTAATAACACTCCTAATATAAGGTAGTATATAAAATGTAACAGTTCTTAGGTAAACTTACCTACGAAGATTTGTTCAAGAACCAACTCTTTTGTAATTGTTGTGTTATAAAAAACAAACAAATTAATTCGAAGGAAAACGGTTTAATAACTGTTGGTGTTTGGGTGAGTTGGGCAGATGTTTGATTCGTGGCGAATAGGTCGTCATTTAAAAGAGTCGATTCCTCAGACTGCCTTTGTTGATTACACGGAGTCGGTTTAATTTGGTTCAATCGGTTCAGATTCATGCAGACAAATGACACAACGGTTAACTTATCGTATATGTTTAAACGTATATCCCTCTGGTTCCCTGCATTTAGGTTAATTTATCGTTTTTTTCAAAATAAGCCTTAGAAAACTCTACAATGATGTTCAGCAAAACACTAGTTCTTAAACATATTTTTTTTATGTTTAAATTGTAAGGTTCATTTTAATTCAAAACTGGAAAATATATCCCAGAAATCATAAATGCTAAAAAATAAAATTTGTCATATCTAATTTAATCTACCTCATATTTTAAAACTGGCAGCTGACACGTACTGTACCGTATTTGTTACTGCACAGTTTGTTTTGTTAAAGTTGTTCCTAACACTGTTGCCAACTCCCCAGTAAGGAAAATAGCTATTGGCTGTCCTAAAAGTGACCAAGGGGGTCGTCAAATGACGTCATTGTCTAATTTGCATAAAAGTCCATTTGCCTACCTGAAGCTATAGAATGAAGGAATGACATTGTGTGAAAGAAAAAAGTGCTAAATATGTTAAAACTACGACTAAAGTATATTTAAAAAAATAAACGTTTTCTGTTGATTATATTTTGGCATTTGAAATAGGCTGTCACTTCTCAAAATAAAAACTTTTATGCTTTGTCTAGAGCCACGTTACATAAATAATTTTTGCGTAAATAACATAAATAAAATGCGACCTGTGTTGTTAAACATTTAATCAAAAGACAGTTATGTGGGATGGAACTGCTACTGCTGAACTCGCTAAACTGGCAAGAGTAAATTCTGTAATTCTTTATTAGTGCTCACAAGGCGCCACCTACAGGATGCCGGTGTCTGGACATTTTATTTGTTGATTGGTTATTCTTAGTTACGTTAGTTCCTTTGCTGGGCACACTGATTTACACAACCACACACTATATGGGGACAATTTAAAGCATTTAATTTTCCTGGAATCCATGTTTTTGGACTGTGGGAGGAAACCGGAGAACCCGGAGAAAACCCACACGTACACAGGGAGAACATGGAAACTCCACCCAGATCGAACCAGGAACCCCAAGCGCTGAGAGGCGAACGTGCTAACTAAGCCACCTTGCCGCCTCATTTATGAACATGAACAACCTTAATTCTGATTCACAGTCTGAATCTCTCTTTTTTCTGTTTAAAAGCATCAAATATTTTCACAATAATGCTTCTATTCAGGGATTTTTTTGTTCCTCTTTTACACAAACCTGGTCTGTATTCGAATATCTTAGTTTTGACCTAAGAATTTAAAGAATTTTAACTTGTGCCCTGCCTCTATTAATTACCAAAGGTCACCAATGGTCAGCTGTATTCAATGCTTATGATGATATAATAACTCATGGGTTTTTATTTATTGTTCTTTGAGTTTAAGATCAATTATCCAAACTGTAACACCTCATTGACTCCTTAACATGGAATTTTTTCTTATCCAAAGTGACTTACAAATATCCCAACTTGATGGTTGGTGCCAGAGCACAAGGTTGATACAGTCTTCCTGCAGCAATTAGGATTAAGGGTCTTGCTCAAGGACCAACAGTGGTAACTTTAGTGGACCCAGGATTTAAACCCACAACCTACAGATTGATAGTACAACTAAGGTACCACCCCATCGTATAAAGTACAATCACCATAGCTGTCTTTGGTGTATCTTACTGACATCATACAGGTATTTTACTAATCTATCTCAGTATTATCCAGAGTACTGGGATAGGCTCCAATAGTTCTAAATAGTGAGATAAAAAAAGAAAGATGTAAATTGTTTATCAAAGTTATTTAGAATTATTTGATCGTGGTGTTCAAGGTGAATAAGCTGAGTTTAAAACCACTCAGACTGAAACATATTACAGTCCTCTCTTACTGTCACATGTTTATTTCATAACAAAAAACTTTTTCTGAATTAAACCTTATATGTGTTTGTATCTCAACTTTATTTTTTTTTTTTACTTTAAAAAAGATCAGTTTCACCCAGTCTGGCTTTGACTCTGTAGCCGAACTGTGATTCTCTGTCTGGAACCGTATTGATTTCAACATGTGCTGCACCACAGTGGACAGGGTGCCATCAACAGTCTCTCAAGTGCATTCCCAGACTGTGAAACATTTAACATTTCAGTATATTTATTGTAATAATTACGGCACTTCATCCCTTAACACACAAACTGTGTACGTGCAATCAGTGTTGGAAATAAATAATCTATAACCACAATGAAAAAAAGAAAGCATTTTGATGCATGTGTAACCTTTGGCTGTGTGTTTGTTTTATTTCTAATTACATCTCATACCTTTTAAATGTTTTTTAAGCGATTTTGAGTTCACAAACGACGCACAGGGGTTTAAATATGCCAAGATTTGAGCATTTGATTCTAACTGGACTTCGGCACTTAAGGAGATTTCCTTTCTGTGTATGTGTTGAGGTTAAAGTTACCATGTGAATTATTTTCTTAAGAGCAACAGAGTCATTTTCCCAGCATAAAATTGGTGTGTTGACACACACACATTCTGACTGCCAATTTATGAGTAACTATGCAAGTCGTTATCAAGGTAAGCTGTTTACATTCTACATGTTCAACATCGCCATCAAACACAAGACCCCTCCAGGGTCACATCGGGGTCTTCCCGAGCGCTGTGCTGGAATTTGGCATCGTGCTTACAGACCATGTCCTTTGAGAAACTGCTTTCCAATGTTCAAATTTGTTCGCTATCGCCATCAAAGGCAACACCTCAGATGGATTGGCGTCTTCACGTGTACCTACAAAGCTGAAACTCGGCTCCGTCATTCCTTATCGTATCCTTGGAAAACCTACAGATAAATTTACGTAATGAAGCAACCGCATGGACACCGTAGTCACAATTCACACTATAGTCATTATTCATGTCAGATTTTACTCTATAATAATACATTCAGGGCGGCACGGTGGCTTAGTGGTTAGCACGTTCGCCTCTCAGCGCTGGAGATTCCCGCTTTGTATCCCAATCTGGGTGGAGTTTCCATGTTCTCCCCGTTTGTGCGTGGGTTTTCTCCTCCCACAGTCCAAGAAAACATGGATACAAGGTAAATTAAATGCTCTAAATTGCCCTGTATAGTTTGTGTGTATGGCTGTGTGAATGAATGTGTGCCCAGTGATGGATTGGCGCCCTGTCCTGGGTGTATCTGCCCAGCGCCCGAGACGTTCTCCCCTGGATGGGCATGGGGAACCCCACCACGACCATAGTGGAGGATTAAGTGGAAGACAATAGATGGATGGATGGATAATACATTCATTTGAACCGTATAAACACCAAAGTCATCACTCATTCAAAAACAACAGCATTTTAACGTTTTATGTTGTAATCTAGTTCTCCACCACATCAGCGAGTATATACAATATACAGATATTGCAGATATATATATTACATATATTCAGATATTGTCAGATTTATTGTAAACAGCTATCTGCAGCTTTATAGTTCTGAAATATTTTACTATACAAGAAACATCATTATTAAAAAAAAAAATGCATACAAACTTTATCATTAATGTAGTGTTAATTCTGGGACCCTGAGACTGTTTGTAAAAATCTGAATGTTTCCAAGTACGTATAAGTATTTTTGGAATTCTTTACAGCTTCCAGTTTTATTATCAGGGCTTTATTGTTTATAGAAAAATAATCCAATTCGCCTTCTTAATCTCTATGACATCAAAGAGATATTTTAAGTCATTACAGACCAGCAAACTTATTGTGACTCATTCACAAGCCAGGAACAATATGCATCAGCAGGTGAAGACCACGTTTTTTGGTCGTTGGGGTGAAACGTTGAAGTAAAAGACATTTTGATCTACATTTATATAAGTCAAATATACAAAGTCATAATACAAATGTCATGGTCTGATATTAATTAACTGCTAAAGTGCTCTGTACAGTCAGTTTCTCATTTTTTTCTCATTTGGCAAGACAGTTTCTTTAGTTTACTGATAGTGTCTCAAAGCGCCACTGAGGCGCCTCGGTTTTCTGTCTGTGCCACAGATTTTCTCTGTCTACACTTCCAGACCAACAGCCCTAAGGCTAACAGAACCAGAGCCACCGCCCCACATATCAGTGCCAGCCTCAGTGCGTGTCCTGATTCTTTTCCACGAGGCTCGAAAATGGCGCATGAGTGACTCTCCATGGCACTTAACCCAGCTCGATTCTTGGCCTGTACACACACCTTAGTGCCAGGCGCCATGTTGCCAAGTTCTATCATCCTCCTCCTCTCTCCAGTCTGAAGGTGCTCGTTCTGGCCACTCACATTGATGACATAGAGCATGACAGCAGAGGTAGGAGCACACCAGCGCACCACCACCGTGTGCGGCTTTTCCAAATCCAAACTCCTGATGTGAGGAGGATCTGGAAGCTCATAGTGGCTACTACGACCTGGACAGGAGCAGCCAGTGCTCTGTGCCAGAACCGCGCATGGGTCCTGCTGATCCCTACACAGGTCGTATTGGCAGCGTGGACCTGGACTACCAACAGAAGGTACGGAAGACGTGTCTATGTCGTCTTCATAGATGTCGCTGTAGTCTTCATTGCCGTTGGAGGAGCGGGGCAGGGCTTGACGAGAGCTGTTGCGCCGGGGCGACAGGGCCAATGTAGAGGACAGGATGAAAATGAGTAACAGTAAAGAAGAACAGAATCTTAGTCCCAGCATTGTTTCTGTAAAAAAAGAGAACAAAGGCAAAATAAAAGCTGGGTTATAAAAGATGTTATATGCAATAAAGTCCAGAAATTTTCAAGATTTGCAAAGTTTACTGATTATATCAATTTTATTTGTCACTGCAGTGAAATAATTTTAAACAACAAAATTAAGAGTAGGCGGCATGGTGGCTTAGTGGTTTGCACATTCGCCTCTCAGCGCTGGGGATTCCCAGTTTAAATCCCTATCTGGGTGAAGTTTGCATGTTCTCCCCGTGTCTGTGTGGGTTTTCTCTGGGTTCTCCGGTTTCCTACCACATTGTACAAAAATGTACAACATTCTAATCTGAATGTAAAGAATTAAAAGATGTGCAAATTGAAATATAAAATAAAACAGAATAATTTTTTTAAAGAAAGCTAAACTACTACATAGAGGGTTAAATTCATTCATTCATTATCATCTGCTTATTCCTCTATGAGGGTCGCGGTGGGGGGGGTTCTCCATGCCCATTCAGAGTAGAACATTTTGGGCGCTGGGCGCAGGACAGAGCGCCAATCAATTGCTGGGCACACAGTCACTCACACAGCCACACACACAAACACACACTATACTGGGCAATTTAGAGCATTCAATTTACCTTGAAGCCAAGTTTTTGGAATGTGGGATGAAACCGGAGAACCCGGAGAAAACCCATGCGGACACGGAGAACATGGAAACTCCACCCAGTTTGGGATTCAAAACAACGAAGCCACCATGCTGCCCGAGGGTTAAATTGTGCACCAAAAAAAAAAAATGCTTTAAATAAAAGGTAAACACGTAACAATCAAATCTATATAAGTTTAGTGAACATTCTGTTTCAAACTGATAGCAGTAAAAAAAGACTTCTACCAAATTTGCACAAAAGTGACATAAAATATTAAGTAAGAATGCAAAATCCAGAAATTATAAAACTGTAGGATTGAAAAGCAAGTGAAAAAACATTTACCCTAACGTATTATCTCAATATTTTTACAGCTACAATTCTTTTCCCATTCTATTTGTGATGTAGCAGCATATCTAGAATGTTATTTAATGAAGCGGCTGATCGTTCATGCATGTTTTTTGTCTGTAGTGAGCTTTTCTATGTCGTCAGGGGCTTATGATAACATTATGAGTGTGTATGAATGTTTCCCTGTTGGATTAAATAATGTAGCTGTTTTGTGTTTGCAAATTTTTGTCCGAAAGTGATTGTAATCAATGTTCACCCGTATGAGAAATTACTCAGAAAATATGACCCACGTTAAAACAATAATGAAGTTTTACTTTGCTTGAGGATAAACAGATTTTATTCTTTGGGAAATTGTTCCCTTAAAGTGTTTTTGAGGTGTTTGTAAAAAAAAAATTGGAATTCCAGTGATATTAAGATAAGTTCAAAATGGGTTTATGATATTTAAACTAGGCCTACACTAAATTTAGGTTAAAAATTTAGGTTTTTTTGGTTATTGATAAAAATAAACCTGAGTGACCTCAGGAGAACATTGTGGTTTTAAAACTAAATACAAAAACCAGTGTTTTATATACAAATGAATTCATTTTATTTTTTTGTTTCCCTTCTACGCTGATTCATGCTGTGGTCCCTTAACCACTAGAAAGCAGATGACCCAATATTAAACCAGCTCCAGAAGGTGGCAGCAGTCCAGCATTATAAAGCTTGTGTCAACTGTAAAAACCCCTCATTCATTTATTCAGTGGGTTTAGATCACACCATGGTGGAGGCAGACAAACATTCAAATCAAGGCCAAACAACCGCGCACCTCACACCTTGATTTAGAGCGTCAGTGAGTTTTGTTATCATGAGGATGTAATTTACGCGTGTATTTTGGAAGTGACGAGTAATAAACCAATCAACATGTCACTGGCCGTTCACTTTAAGAGCCTGGTGCGGTCAGATTCAGAAGGTTGGGGGTTCAAACTGAAGGTCAGGTGAAGTAACCAATGTGGGTTCTGGAGCAAGACCCTTAACCCTCATTGCTCCAGGGTGCTGTATCAACCCTGTGTTTTGATCCCAACCAAGTTGGGATACTTGTATGTCACTTTGGATAAAAGTGTCTGCTAAATGTAAGATTGCTAGCCCAACACCCGCTCCGCTGAGCTACCACACCCTCGGTTTTAGGGTTGTGTTTTTAAAATGATTCTGGATTGTTAGTGTTCTCCCGTTCTGTGTTCTTTGAGATATCTCATGTCTTACGTAACTAAACATTAAATTTGTAAAACATGATGTACATCACAAATACTCATACATGTTCTGTGTTGACTGATCAGATTTCACATTATTCCTGTTTAGATAGATCCAACATTAAGTGTCTACAAAGAATGTTAGTTCTTGTTTGTAATTAAGGATGTGGTCAGTCATATGCAGTCCAAACAGTTTACAGAAAACACGTATAAGTACCATGGCAAACTGGTCTGAGTTATGCAATATTGAGTTGTTTGCCAGCTGGATTTTATTAGCAAACCATGGGCAGAGTGAAGTCGTCATTCCAGCACAAATATTTAGCCTCGTGAAAAGTTCATCTGGACCAACAGGCATAAATAGATAGAAAGATAACATTACTTAAAGAATTAAACAAATGATACCAGGCTAAAAGCTTAAAGCAGTCCTACACATACACATTGTGTAAAAAAAAGCTAGGAAATGCTTATATGTTTAAAACACTTTGTATCTGTTATATCTTGATGTTTCCAAATAAAAAATTTATTTAAAAAAAAACAAAAAAAACTGGGGGGGTATCAGGACACGGCGCCAATCCATCGCTGGGTACACACACAGCCACACACACACACACACTATACAGGAAATTTAGAGCATTCAATTTACCTTGAATACATGTTTTTGGAATGTGGGAGGAAACCCACGCAGACATGGGGAGGACATGGAAACTCCACCCAGATTAAAATTCGAGCTGGGAATCCCCAGCGCTGAGAGGAGAATGTGCTAACCGCTAAGACACCGTGCTAAGCCAGCATGTTATTAGAGATTGTTGTACCATATCATAAATGCACATTTAAATCATAATTATGTATTGAAGGTATAATTTCTCTTATTAAACATTGAGAGAGGAGTTGTACAGTTTGTTGGTTACAGGTAGGAGTGGGTTGTAGTTTATAGAATAAAAAAACAACGTTCATTTTACTCAAACAAAGCGTAAAACCAGAGAAACTGTTTATTTTGCAGTGGTTGCTTAATTTTTTACAGAGCTGTATATCTCCACCTCTATATGTTTATTATATTGTATATGTATTTTTTTTCTTCTTCTGTATCTGTTTACTTTTCTTGCACAGTGTAGAACTGGTTGCCTTGCATTTCCCTCTCGTATAAAGACAGTATCTACTTTTACTGTAATTTGTTCTGTATGTTTTGGCTCCATTCAGCGCCGCTGTGCCGGTTCCCCAGGATGGCTCCATCTCCCAGCCCTTCTGCGTGTTGCTGGTGCTGTCCGCGTTCTTGGATCTGCTCACGTTCCTCAGTCTGCACTCTGGCTCTGGGTGCCGGCTTCGTGACACTGGGGACCAGTCGAATCATTTTGCTCAAATTCTCTGCCAATGAAGGTATTCTGTTAGAAACATTCTGATGTGTGGGTGATCACGTCTGCGGTGGCGTTACTCATCGTTTTTTAATTTCTTTTTACAGAAAATAAGTACGATTTCCACCCTGCCTCTGTAAATTTAATGGCGGAGGCAACCAAACTTGTCTTCTGTTTAGTTATGTCCCTGCGAGTGATTATCAAAGGTAAGGGTTGTGCATTAGTATTTAAACTGTCTTCTTATCAGCAGAGTGAAGGCAATGTTTTATTTATGTTCCATACGTTAAATATTTAATATTTGATCTTCTTCTTTTGCAGAGGGTCGCTCTTATAAGGATTTAGGATGCTCATCTGATTCCTCTATTCTCAGCTGTGTAAAGTGGGCGGTCCCTGCATTCCTCTATTTTCTTGATAACCTTATTATTTTTTATGTGATGACGTACCTCCAGCCTGTGGGTTTATTTTTTTTCACCTGGTTTTAACGTTGCCATACGAACTTTAGAGCACTTAAATGCACATTTTAAAAAGTTGCAATGTCTTTTGCAGGCTATGGCGGTGTTATTCTCCAATATCGTTATTCTTACCACCGCTTTTCTTTTCCGGTTTGTACTAAAGTAAGTACTATTTACTGCTCTTTGTATTAAAAATATCATTTTAATGCTACATTTATTTGGTGTTCCATGTAGTGGAGCATATTGAAGCTATAGGGTACGAGGAGGACATGGCGTTATTGGGAATAATTCATGGGAAGGAGGTGTTATTAGGCATGTTGTGTACACAACTTCGAGTGCGTTACTGCTTTTATATAACGCATACAAACACACTATAATGAAAAAACAAGGACGTAATCTGTAAGACGTGATCTAGACATGTGTAACGGACTTCCGATTTTTCTATCAATGGAATACTGCTATCTAGTGGCCAAATTACAGAATGCACTTAATAAAAAGCCAATGGGAAAATGTATTGCAAATCACGCATTGATACAATTGTCAAGTGCTCAAAGGTGTGCGTTATTGTCAATAATGTCACGGCCGGACAAATGCCCCAGCCAATCAGATTTAAGGAGCAGAACTACCATCTATCTATAGGGGGCAATTTGAAGCATTCAGTTTACCTTGAATACATGTTTTTAGACTGTTGGAGGAAACCGGAGATCCCGGAGGAAACCCACGTGGACACAGGGAGGACGTGGAAAGTTTATTGGCCGCGTTAAATACCAGCGCACATATAGGTTTTGCGCTCCCGGTGCTTTGACGCACAGAAAAGAACACTTTATACACAATTTAAAGGGCTAGGACGCATTAAAATTGGAATATAAAGATCTATGAGTTCTCCGTACCGAGCCTATACTCTCTGATTGGAGAGAACTTTTGATACGCAGATATTTTTAGCCAATCAAAACTTATTACACAAATACAATACGACTTTCGACATTAGCTTCAATCCCAGCCGCGCATGCAATGGCACTTTATATTATATATTATACATACTGCATAAAATATAGATGTTTTATTGCCCTAAAATAGTTATTGACAGGTGGATTATTTCAGACGGAGCGTCACTGCAAGGCC
>JAOUQT010002467.1:0-12561 GCA_025769995.1 Xyliphius kryptos | reverse complement strand
GAGAAAACCTTTGCCAAGCGCTGGAACTGCAACTGGAATTTTAACTGGGACCCCGTGATTTGGTCATGTGATTCTTGGCAACAAACACTCTAAATGGGACTGGCATAACAACAAGGATGAGCATGGAAGACAATTAATAAAAAAATAAATAAATAAAATAAAATAAAAATAAAAAAACCCATGCCCACAGCTAAGTATGGGGAGGATCGGTGATGCTGTGTGCCTGTTTCTTTTCCAAAGCACCTTGAAACCTTGTAAGGATACGTGAGATCAGGAACTCAAATCAGAATCTGATGGCCTCGGCCCCAAAGCTGAAGAAGAGTCGCCACGGGTCATCAGCAAGAGAATGACCCTATACATGTGACCAAATCTACTCAAAAATAGTTCAGAAGACCCCAAATCAAGCTCAGTCCACAGATCTCAACCCAATAGAAAACCTGCAGGGGGTGGGGGGGGGACTGAAGAAAAAAGTGCATAGGAGAAGTGCCAGGATGATCGAGAGGTTGTGCAAGAGGAACAGTCCAAGATCCCTCTTTCTGTATTGCACTATGTTGGGAAGAGTTATAGGACAAGCGTAAAAAGTACTGGAATGCTGATAAAACACTTGAATATTTTAGGACAGGGGGGTTCTAGACTCTGTCCATCTTGACCAGACATGGACCACCTTTTAATGTGAGGATGCTGAACACCAAACGGACATGTTCCAATCTCGATTTGTATGATTGTGGATACTAACCATAAGAAGTCTGAAAGAACCGGTTCTGCGGTCGAACATGGCTGGGAAAAGCGCGAGGCCTGTATGGAAGTGCAGCAGTCTGAAGCTTATGGTAGCAGCACCTGTGTAGACGTGGAACAGAAACCTGGAACAGAAACGCTGTAAGAACCAAATGTAGTTCTCCATGTCAACCCCTGGGGTACCTTTAATCCATGCATTAAATACATACAAAATTAAACTGGACCAGCTCTATCTCTTTATGATTCAGATCAGTTTTAGGTCATTAGTGTAATGTACGAATCACTGTGATTAAGTGTTAAAGAGACAGAAACGTCTTTCATCTCGGTTCTTTTTCAATTTTTTCTTACTCTGAAATTTAATCCTACAAAATACCGCAACCTGCACGAGTACAACGTCTATAACCGCACGACTCATCTTTTATGTTATATTGATAAACTATAAAACAAAGTTTGAAGTCATTAAGCAAAGTGCAGAAAATAGAGCCACTAACCCGCAGCAGTCTGGTCAGCAGGACAGAGGATCTGACGCCACTGAGCGCCGCCATCTCTCCCTCACGCAGAAACTACAAACATGACGCGCGATGACGCAATAGCGCACCGACCAATCACACTCCAGACCAGCGAGGGGGCGTTTTACAGCAACCTTCATAAAACAATGCTTTTTAATAATTAATTATAACTTTTATTAATTAATAATACTATAATATCATACGAATTAAAAAACTCATGATGTGCCGGTTGTGTTAACGGTTTTTGGGCAGATTTG
Organism: Xyliphius kryptos; assembly: GCA_025769995.1. Lineage (NCBI taxonomy): Eukaryota > Metazoa > Chordata > Actinopteri > Siluriformes > Aspredinidae > Xyliphius > Xyliphius kryptos. Next base: position 11,060 of record JAOUQT010002467.1, on the reverse strand, counting down.
TTGTTATTATCTGCCCAAAAAGTGAGTTCATGTGAGCGCCTCCATCCTTTCACTCTACCTGTGAGTCAGTCGCTATAGAGATGACACACACCGCACAGCACTCTCTATATGCCAAGTGCCTTCCATCTTCTCCCCCACTCCACCCGTGCGCCAATCGCTATACCCCAAACGTCTCGCATCTTCGCCCTACTCTACTCGTGCACCAGTCGATATACACCAAGTGCCTCGCGTCTTCCCCCTAATCTACTCGTGCACCAGTCGATATACACCAAGTGCCTCGCGTCTTCCTCTCCACCTTACCCATGCACCAATCACTATACGCCAAGCGTCTCGCATCTTCCCACACTCTACTCAAGGACCAATCGCTATACACCAAGCGCCTCACATCTTCCTCTCCACTCTACCCGTGCGCCAAACACTATACCCAAAGCATCTCGGATCTTCCCCCACTCATGCACCAATTGCTATACACCAAGCGCCTCGCGTCTTCCCCTCCACTATACCCATGCGCCAATCGCTATACCTCAAGCATCTCGCATCTTCCCCCTACTCTACTCATGCACCAATCGCTATACAGCAAGCGCCTCGCATCTTCCTCTCCTCTCTATCCGTGCGCCAATCGCTACACCCAAAGCATCTCTCATCTTTCCCCTCTCTACTCATGCACCAATCACTATACACCAAGCGCCTTGTGTCTTCCTCTCCACTCTACCCGTGCACCAATCGCTACTTCCCCTCTACTTCAAACTGACAGAGATGCAAGTGGATCCGCATTTGGTCACCTGGATTACAAACTACCTCACTGGCAGACCGCAGTATGTCAGGCTGATAAACTGTACGTCAGAGACTGTGGTCATCAACCTTGGAGCACCGCAGGGGACTGTACTTTCATCTTTACTGTTTACACTCAAGTTAGACTTCAAGTACAACTCTGCAACATGCTACATACAAAAGTTTTTGGACGACACTGCAGAGTACAGGGACCTGGATGACTTCGTTACATGGTGCCAAAGGAACAGTCTGCTACTGAACACTGCCAAAACCAAGGAGATGGTGGTGCACTTCCACAAAGATGGGTCATGCACTCAGACTGTGTCAATTGATGGGGCTGTCTTTTCTATGTTGTGGTTTGCGATAAGAGGACACTTTAACAAACTGCTTTCCATCATGGATGATGAGTGTCACCCACTTCACACCATCATTATCGAGCAAAAAAGCAGTTTTATCGACAGGCTTCTGTCACTAAACTGCTCTACAGACAGACTCCAAAGATCTTTTATCCCAAGAGCCATTAGGCTCTTTAATTCTTTCAGCGGGCATGGAAGGTCAAATAAATAGGATTTCTAACAACATGTCTGGACAATGATCACTTTTACTGATGTACATACACTACTTAAATAAAAATGTGTATATATATATATACATACATTTTTATTTATGTAGAATATTAATATCATACAAATTAAAAACGTCATAATTTACAGGTAGTGTTAACAGTTTTTGGGAATATATGTGTTTTTTCCTCACGTTTAATGTGATTATTATGTTTTGTTATGTCAAGGTGTATTATTATTCTACCGCATCACATGACAGTCCACAGCGCCACCGTCCTGGCCAGGAATTGAATTTGTTAATTATGACATAAAACTACACCACATTATATTTACAGTGAGGAAAGTATTTAAACAACCTTCACTTTCTATAGGATTTAGGTCTCCAGAACGTTCTTGGTTGCTTCTTGGTTATCCTGGCTGTGTGCTTTGGGTCATTGTCATGTTGTAAGGCCCAGCCACGACCCATCTTCAATGCTCTAACTGAGGGAAGGAAGTTGTTCCTCAAAATCTCGCAATACATGGCCACGTTTATCCTCACCTGAATACAGTGCAGTTATCCTGTCCTCTGGGCAGAAAAACATCCCAAAGCATGATGCTTCCACCCCATGCTTTACAGTAGGGATGGTGTTTTAGGGGTGGTACTCATCATTCTTCGTCTTCCAAACATCGCAAGTGGAATAAAGGCCAAAAAGTTCTATTTTGGTCTTATCTGATTACAGAACTTTCTCCCAGGACTCTGCAAACTTAAGACGTTGTGGAGGTCAACAATTTTGCAGCTCTTAGGTCTTAGTCATGTTCGTAGTGGTAATTGTATACAGGGCTGTCCAGCACTGAGTGTGTTGTACTGTATATGTGTATGTCACTGTATTCATGTGTGTAATCATGAGCGCTTGGACCGGCTCCAGTACACCTGATAAGGATCAATAGTTCAAAAAAGAATCGATAAATTGGGAATTTGCGGTGGCATGGTGGCTTAGTGGTTAGCACGTCCACCTCTCAGCGCTGGGGATTCCCGGTTGAAAAACCAATCTGGGTGGAGTTTGCATGTTCTCCCCTGTCCATGTGGGTTTCCCCTGGGTTCCCCCGTTTTGTCCAACAGTCCAAAATGATGGATTCAGGGTAAATAGAATGCTCTAAATTTCCCTGTATAGTGTGCGTTTTTGATTGATTTGCACCCTGTCCTGGGTGTTTGTCCAGCCCAAAACGTTCCCCCCTAGATGGACATAGGAACCCCTCTAATAGTGTATGTATGTGTGTGTGTTTGAGTGAGTGTGCTCAGAGATGGATTTGGCAGTCCTGTCCTGGGTTTATTAGCCCAGTTCCAGAAACGTTCTCCTCTGAATGGGCATGGGGAACCCCACTGTGACCCTCATCGAGGATTAAGCGGAAGATGATAAAGAAATAGGATTACAAAGAAATGGGCGGCACGGTGGCTTAGTGGTTGGCACATTCGCTTCCCGGATCAAATGGAAGCTAAAGAATGAATAACATAAATGAATGAATAAAAATAAATAAATCTGTTGGGTTTAAAGTTGGGGTATCTGGCGCATGCGCAGTGTGACTGAGCCTAAGGCAGTTTTGAGTTAGTGTCGGGGTGCTGACTGCGCATGCGCTATTCTCTTCCGACGCCGGTACTTTGTTGTTCGGCTGCACTCCTTCTCTCCCTCACACTGAAGAGCTGTGTGTGTTACGGGCTCGTGAGGACCGTAACTCTGTCAGAACTTCTCTCCGGTTGTGAAGCAGCTGAGCCTGAGAAGTTTGGCACGGCGCGTTAGGGTGAGTTAGCGCGAGTGCTAAGCTAACTCTACTGAGGCGGCCGACCGGAGCTGCTACCCGGGCTGTTTACCGCTCCCTGCGGCTGTTTGGGGCCCCTTCTGCCCCCCGGGAGGCTGTGTAACCAGCCTGCTTCGTTATTTCCCTCCAACTTTTCTACTTTACCTGAAAAAAATGGCCGCGACTGCCTTTGAGATGGATGGCAGTGTAATGGAGGGGGTGAGTCCACGGGTCCAGCGTTTGGGGTTTGGTTCTTTTAAACGTTTTAAAGTTTAAAGTATTTTTTGTCTGTGTGGGTGTAATGTCTTGTTTTAGGGAGGACAGATTTTAAGGGTGACCGCTGCACTCAGCTGCATTCAAGGCGCGTCTCTGAAAATGAACAAAATCCGTGCAGGACGCAGCACTCCCGGATTACGGTAATAACCCAGAACGCACTTATTTAGCATCTTCTGTAGTGTTTAACGCGTTTAAAGTCGTTCTGGTGTATGTTTTTGTTGTTGTGTTTTGGAGCCGGTTCTTAAGCACAGACCCCTCCCTCTCCCCCCTCACTAACTACTGAATCCTGAAACAAAGCCAAGTTTGATTCCTGTTGCATTTAGGGTTTGATCCTGGACTCCCACTTCATCCCAACAGCCACTACACAACTGACCAATTACTACACCACGGGCCACTAATCCCACATCAAACCAGCAGCCTCCACAGCCTTTAATGTGTCTGAAATCCTTCTCAGTAATGGGGTTGAATAGAGGGCCTTTGTTAGTTCGGCACATGGCCAGTGACTGCACTTCTCGGGAGCGTCTCCATTCGGTTTTGCTTTTTTGAGTCTCCCAACTGTCACGGATTTACAAATATTGATCCTAAACACACAGTGGGCACAGCCGCACACTAAAAGGGGCAATCTAAAGCATTCGATTGACCTTGAATCAATGTATTTGGACTGTGGGAGGAAACCTATGCGGATGCTGGGGGGGGCATGGAAACTTCAACTAGCTCGGAATTTAAAATGGCAATCCGTCCGTGATATTGTTTATCTCGCTTGTTAGTTTATATATAGATAAATATTCTCTTTTGCTGACTAATTTTCACTGTGACCAGTTCTGTGGATGCTATTTAATTTGATTCAATCACATTAATCACAGTCATCATCGCTACTAGGAAGTAGTAGCTCAGTGGTTAGGGTGTTGGACCATCAATCAGAAGGTTGGGGGTTCAAATCCCAGGTCCACTAAAGTTACCAATGTGGGTCCTTGAGCAAGACCCTTAACCCCCATTGCTCCAGGGTTCTGTTACAACCCTGTGTCCGACTCCAACCAAGTTGTAAGTCGCTTTGGATAAAAGTGTCTGCTAAATGACTAAATGTAAATGTAACATTTGACAAATTGTATAAAACTTAAATATGACTTGTATAACTTAAAGGGATGACATAAACAAATATTGTGTTTTTAGACACTAACATTTGCACCTTGATTTAATACACTTGTGTATTGCTTGTTTTTGGCATTATGAATGCAGTTTGGGGAAGGCCTTGTCTTTACCAGCATGACATGGTCCATACGTTTTACACGTAAAGCCAGACACAGTGTTTTGTGTCCTGGTCTTAACCCCATCAACACTTAGGACATTTTTTTTTATTAATGTCTGGGGGGTGGGGGGTTGCAGTTTTTACAAATGCCCCATTAATAGTGTTGTTATCTACAAAGACATAGATTGAAGTGAAATAGCACAAAATAATACAAATCAGGTAAAGGGCAAAGTGGCATTGGCAAGAGCCAAGTTCTATATATTAAACATGATCATTATATACCACTCCCTACTTGTATGTGGTTAATCTTGCACTTTAGTTTTTTTTACATCTTCTATTAGTTTGTTTTATCTGAAGAACTGTCACTGCAACCACTTTTCCAAACTCAATTAAAACTTAATAACTTATAAGGTTTAAATTCCCTTCCCAAATTGGAGAACAATTGTTTAGATTTTTTGGTAACCTTGATAATACCCTCATGTCTCACTCGTCTTCGGCATTGTGGATGCAACTCTTTTTAGGGACACCGTGTGTAGGGTTTGGAAGAAAGAGATTAAACCACTGATTCTCATTATCTACAAATCATAAATGTCCTGCTATTGATCAGAATACTTAATTATAAACCCTGGGGCAAAATTGCATTTATTTACTTTTTTTGCAGATGGCCCATTCATGATGTTCTAATATACAAAGACAAACAATAGATAAAGTACTAAAAACAATTGTAAGCCAAAGTACTTGCTATATTAAAAAAAATGGAGCCAGAAACAAGTAATGCTCACATTTTGAGGATACTACAGTATAGCTGGGTTTTCCCTAAACTTTGGATAAAAGTGTCTGCTAAATGACTAAATCTGTACGTACTAGTAAGATTAAAGTTCAAAAGTAAAGTGGTGGTAGGAAGTTGTATCAAAAATTACAAATATATTGCACAACTTTCAACAGGAAGCATGTTGGGCTAGAATTGAAAGTTTAGTATGAATAAGGAGCATCAAGTTATGGTACTACCAAAGCAGTTCTACTTGAGAACAGCTTGCCCTAATATCTGTCATTGTTCTCACCCCCTAACCCCCCTGCAGGCCCCAGCATCTGTCAGGCCTGGAGCTGGTGAGGGACATGTGTGATGGGAATCTGGAGGGAGCCACAGTGGGCTCGTCTGAGATCACGCTGACCCCCGGGAAGATTAAACGTGGGAATTACCTCGCTGACACGCAGACTGCAGGGTAAGAGCATGACACCTGTTGGGAAATCTCCTCTTTCACCTCCCAATTACCCTCCTGCCTCATCTGGGGAGGCAGGTTATCGTGGTCTGCTGTTCGTTAGTTATATTTAATCCTAATAATAATAGACAGAAACGTTACAACGTTCATAATTAGTGATACAAGTCTCACTGTGTCATTAGGAGTGTTGGGCTGCTGATGCAGGTGGCGCTGCCCTGTGCGTTGTTTGCTGATGGACCGTCAGAACTCTGTTTGAAGGGGGGAACCAATGCTGAAATGGCGCCACAGATCGACTACACGATTAAGGTATGCTCAGGTCTAGATTATGGGTTTAAAATGAGGGTGCGGATATAAACATAAAGAGGACATCGAGATCCATCACCATCTGGTGAAGAGTAATCAACTGTCAATCAGATCAAAACTTATTGATTAGACATGATAATTAAACTCTATTGTGAACATACCAACTGGTGGTGCTAACAGGGCACATGATCTGAACATCTGTCAGTTGGCAGCTTTAGAATTCAGTTACGTTATATTACAGCAATAAGGTGCTAGAGGGCGTGGCATTATTGTGAATAAATCACGGGAAAGTACCAGAGTACAGTAACACCTCTTTCCTGGAATGTATTCACAATAATACACAGCATTGATTTGCTTTTTTTAAAACACTTACAAACACACTATAAAAAAAGGTGTAATTCATAAATGTGTTTATTAAAAGCAAAGTCTAACAATAAGGGTCAGAATCAGAATTAAAGCATCAGAGTCGGTGTCACGGTCTGAATAACAGTCAAGAGTCAAAATGGTCAAAGTGAGAGTCAATCATTCATTCATTCATTATCTTCAGCTTAATCCTGTACTAGGGTCGTGGTGGGGTGCCCCATGCTCATCCAGGGGTTTCCTCAACAGTGTGTTATATTAATCTTTGCTAGCAAAGATGTGCTAGGTCTTACTTTCAGCAGTCAATCAATATCTGAGAAAACTACAAACTAATTTAGTAACAAGTTAAATTATATTAGCTGTGGTTTATACTTCGAAATCTAGTAAAAGTGTCATGACTAAATCGCCACAGTGTGGATAATGTATAAAAATGTTGCATGCACTTCTTCCAAACAAAAGGCCATTTAGTAGTTCAACAAGACTAGGTCTTGTTGAACACTAACACTAGGTCTTATTTTCGATAATGTCACGACTGGACAAACGGCTCAGCCGATCAGGTTTAAGAGGCGTGACTGAGTGTTAATATACAGATTTAGTGGAAAACCAATGTAAACCGTGACTGTAAAGTGACCCTCTGTGAACCTTCAGGTGTTCAAACCCATCGCTGAGAGGTTCGGCCTGCAGTTCGATTGTGATGTCAGAATGCGGTGAGTGTCCATGCGTTCAAACCAAGGTCCGCTTCAAAGCAAGGTGTCGCCCTGATAGTTTGGCTTCCTTTTCAGAGGTTATTACCCTAAAGGTGGGGGTGAGGTGGTGTTAAAGGTAAATCCTGTCAAAGAGCTGAATCCCATCAACATAACCGAGAGAGGAAACATCACCAAGATCTACGGCAGAGCTTTTGTGGCCGGCGTGTTGCCCTTTAAGGTGTGTCTCGGATAATTTACATGATTGTTGTTTAAGCTCTCTAATGGTTTGAACCCTGGTGTTAAGAGTTTAAACGCTGATTACTCGGGTCTGATCCACAGCTGGCGAAAGACATGTCCTCCGCTGCGGTGCGCACCATCCGGAAGGAGATCAAGGACCTCTACATTAACATCCAGTCCCTACAGGAAAAGGACAAAGCCTGCGGAAACGGAAACGGCATCATGTAAGGAACGCCAAACGCACATTGAACCTTTGCAGCATCTGAATGTCGTTAATGAGATCTGATTGGGTTTATTATCTACAGTACATACACAAGGTGGTGCAGTAAGGTGGACGTGTGTAAGAGTATACAGGGTTTAACCTTCAGCGGCACAACATACACTAACACAACTGCACCACCATGTTAATAGTCCACCGCCCTATTAATACTTGGTCTTATTTATTTATTTTGTTTTTACAGTATCATTGCGGAATCTTCGACTGGTTGTATATTTGCGGGATCATCACTTGGAAAGAAAGGTAAGTCCACACCACCCCCTCGTTACTATTTTGCAGATCTGATTCGAAATAGTCACAGGAATGGGGTGTCAGTGGGCCCCACGTTACACCTCTTTATGTGATTTATTCACTATAATGAACAACCTTAAGTGTCTTTGCTTACAAACACACTACGATGATAAACATCCTAAATGTGTTTATTGTAAACAAAATCGCTCATCTGGTCAGCAACGGGTTTTCGGTTTTTCCTAACAAACCGCTAACCAAAGCCATCTAGAAGCCAAATTACAATATGCAGTTTAAAAAAAATACATTTGTATATCCTAAAAAAAATTCAATTTGGTATTAGAATAACTACTCTGTATCTCTCTTATCTCTTTATTATTATTTTTTGAATAGTGTACCTATTCATTAGCATCTTTTACTTTATTTAATTTTTATACACTGTTCATAAAAATAAAGGGAACACAAAAAACCTTGATCTCAAGGAATTAAATATTTCAGTTGAAATTTTTATTTAGTAGATGACAAAATAACAAAAATGATCAAAATGTAAATCAAAATTAAAGTGGAAAATCAAATGACAGGTTGTTTCAACTTAAGTGGAAATTTCCCAAGACAACTTAAAATGATGCTCAGTAATCAGTTTGCTGTGCTTACTCGTGTGCCACCTGATGGCGGTGTGGGTTTCATTGTTTAACTGTTGGTTGTGCAGGTGTGTATGCAGATAAAGTTGGAATTGAAGCTGCCGAGATGCTCCTCAAAAACATCAGACATAACGGCTGTGTGGATGAGTTCCTGCAGGACCAGGTCAGTACCGGAACCTCTATGTACACCATGATGTCACTTACTGCGTCGTGATCGCCAGTTACTTAGAATTTAGAAATAAAGAGGAAAACGATAAATGAGAGGAACTAGGAACCAAACTGTACCCAAGATTCCAGGAACTCTTATAAACTATAGGGTGGCCTATGAAAATGCAGCCCGCCTCATATATCCAGGTGCCTGAGACGGGCTGCTTTTTATAAAACTCCACTGGAACCTCAGTACACATCCGGCACTAAGACTGTTTATTAAAATAAAATAGCAAACTCTCCAGTATCGGACCAAAAGTTTATAGGAACTCTTGAGAGGAGGTGTATATCGAAGGAACCACATGCCTTCTGATTGGGAACACAGCGTAATGGTTCTGAGAACTATGGGGCGAATGTCTCTAAAGCATTTCTATGGAAGTACCTGCTATGTGGCACTGTAGTTACTGTCCTGTCATGCAAATGGATTAGTGTTGTTTAAAAGTAACCTTGTTTTACTGTAACTGCGTTGGGGCGATGTGGTGCTGCTGCAGTTAACCTTTCTGCCTCGCACCATGAGCCCTGGGGCAAACTCTGGGGCAACACATGAAAAAACCTGGGTGTTTGACATGATGCCATACCTGACTCGGGCATGTGGCTCAGTCAATCAGATGTAAGAACTGAAGTAAAGCTAAATTATGCAATACAGTACAAGGGGGCGTGGCAGTATTATTCACAATAATTACATAATAAAAAAACATTACAAACACACTTAAAAAAAAAAAACAAGGTTTGATTCATAAATGTGTTTATGGAAAGCAAAATGGTTTATCTGCTCTTACGCGATGTCATCTAGTCCGCTTTTTAAAGTGAACGCTGATTGCTGAGTCATAGGATACTGCTTTCTCTAACTATTAAAAAAAATGCCATGTAGTGGCCAAATTGCGGAGTGCATTTTAAATAGTATACTTTATTGATCCAGGAGAAAACTGAGCTGCCAGTAGCATGTACATTTTAAAACACAGAAGTAGTATAGTAATTAAAAGAGAAGAAAAAACATAATATAATAAAAAGGAATTGAATTATTATTGTGTAATAATGAATAATAAACAGCTATTGTATTAATTAGTGTTTTACGATTTAAAAAAAAAAATGGGTTGTATGTCAGGCATTGATACGTGTGTGGTGTTGTCAGTGATGTCACGGTTGGAAGAACGGCTCAGCCAACAGCCAATGAGATTTAAGTATGATTTGTGAATACAGTTTGATCTGATTTGCTCTCCACCCTGCAGTTGATCATTTTTATGGCCCTGGCTAAGGGTACCTCCCGGATGCGCACCGGCCCCATCACGCTTCACACACAGACCGCCATCCATGTGGCTGAGAAGCTCACCACGGTAATGCTGCGCACACGCGAGTACACACTGTGATACAGCATTGTTTTGAGGAACACATTACATTATACTGTGAGGAGGAAAAATATTTGAACACCCTGCAACTTTGCAAGTTCTCCCACTTAAAAATCATGGAGGGATCTGAAATTTTCATCTTAGGTGCATGTCCACATAATCTATCACAGTGATTTTTTTTTTTTTTTTTTTTTTTTTTTTTTGTGTTACACTGCAGCAAATAATTATTTGAATACCTGACAATCAGCAAAAATTCTGGCCTCAAAGATCTGTTGGTCCACCTCTAAAAAGTCCACCTTCACTTCACTTATTATTCTAAATTAGAAGCACCTGTTTGAGGTCGTTAGCTGCATGAAGACAACTGTCTATCCCACACAATCAGTTACCAAAGTGCTGTCCAAAGATAACAGAGACAAAATTGTTGACCGTCTTAAGGCTGGAAAGGACTGCAGGGCAATTGCCAAGCAGCTTGATTAAAAAAAATATCAACTGTTGGAAATTACTAGAAAATTTAGCAATTATTCGAAAATGGAAGAAACTAAACATGACTGTCTGCCTCCCTCGGACTGGGGCTCCACGCAAGATCTCACCTCATAGTGCATCAATCGTGAGGAATCAGCCCAGAACTACAAGGCAGGAGCTGGACAATGACCTGAACAGAGCTGGCACCACTGTTTCCAAGGTTACTGTGGGTAATACACTAAGGATGTCAAAGTTTAAAGTCCTGGATGGCATGTCCAAATCAGCACACACCTAGGCCTGTCTTAAGTTTTCCCCTGACCATTTGAATAATCCAGAGGAGTTTTAATTCCACTCGCCGTGTTTGGTGAATGAAGCATAGGGGTGGAAGCATCATTCTTTAGGGGTGTTTTACTGCACATGCAGAACGACCGCACTGTATTAAGAAGACGCTGACCGGGGCCATG
>JAOUQT010002461.1:0-12561 GCA_025769995.1 Xyliphius kryptos | reverse complement strand
CAAAGTGTGCCACAATCTTCATGGGCTGAGCATTCAAAGCCCTCTCTGTAGTTCTACAGAAATACAGCTTCTAGTTCTATACTAGTGTTGCAATGGGGGGTTGCTTGCCCATCCAGAGGAAAATATTTTGGGCAGATGCACCCTGAACAGGGTGCCAATCTATCGCTGGGCACACACTCACTCATGGGGCAAATTAAATAGTGGCAATTTAAAGCAGCCAATTTACCCTGAATCCATGTTTTGGGACTGTGAAAGGAGACCAAGCACGAGGAGAAAAGTGGTCATGACCGAAAGAACGAGATGGTGAATACGAGTAGTTGAAATGGGTTTCCTCCACAGGGTGTCTGGGCTCTCTCTTAGAGATGGGGTGAGAAGCTCGGTCATCTGGGAGGGACTTCGAGTAGAGCCGCTACTCTCTACTAGTGAGCCAAAAACCACAAAACTTGGATTACTGAGCAGTGGAGGGTGATCGTGTCAGACACTACAGATGTACAGTGTAGGCACATTTTAGGCTGATTAGTACTGGATTTGACTTGAGTTGTGAATCATCTAACAAACTTTATTTCCATCTGTGCTTTAGGGCATGAAGGCCGTGCTGGAATGGCAGCTGTCATTGTCCAGCCTGGCCATTGTTTTGATGGGAAGAAGCTGTTTGATAAAGTTTTCACTCATCTTCCAGCCTACGCTCGGCCACTTTTCATCCGAATACAGGTGAGAAAATGTGTGTTGTATTTTCAGAATAAAGTGTTTTATCAGCTTTTGTGCACTTGGTGTTGCTATTGGTGAGATGGTTAAAGGTAATAATGACAAGGCTGCCACCTGCTGGCACAATTCTGATGTTGCACTTCAACCATTTTCACACATTAAAGAGGTGCGATAGCTCAGTGGTTAGGGTGTGAGACAATCACACTTAAAGTTGAGTGTTCACATCCCAAGTCAGTCACTCTGGGTCCCTTAATAGACCCTTAATCCTGATTTCTGCAGGGATGATGTATCTTGCTTAACCCATACCATCAAGATGGGATACTTGTAAGTAGTTTTGTATAAAAAAAGTGTCTGCTAAATAACATTTCAATATTATGGTTTCAGTCCTGAGCATCAAAAAGTGCTGGGGAAGAACTTACAAAGGTGTTCAGCCAATAAAACGCCAAAATAAAAGTCTTAACTAAATATTACAGAGTCTCTGGTCAGAAATTGAAACCAGTGACCTGTTTCCCCTGGTCCACACTCAAATGTTCAAATTAAACAAATGGTGCTCTTTGGAAGTAAAGGGGCTTTTTTCAATCTCATCTTATTATCTTCTACTTAATTGTACACTACGGTTGCCAAGTGTTCCCTATGCCCATTTAAAGGAGAACATTTCGGGCACTGGGCAGATACACCCAGGACAGGGTGCTACTCCATCACTGGATACACACACACACACACTACTGTAGGTACATTATTTATCCTGAAGGAAAAATTAGGGCAACCAGCAGCAGTACCATGCTGCACAAATACACAATTTAAAAATAGAAATATAAGGATTAAATATAAGACATGTAAGATTCTAATTAAAAAAAACTATATAGTAGAAATATAGAGGGTAAAATACCAAAATAATGTGTAATGTATTGTATCGTCCAGTTAGGTGGTGCAAAAACACATTGTATAAAGAGGCGAACATGCTAACCACAAAGCCACCCTGTGCCCCCTTTTCCAGTCTGCTGTCACAAAATGGAGAAATATATCGTGTCAATACTACTGAATTTGCTGCATACTTAAAATTTTACATTGACCTTTACTAAATACTTTTAAAACAGTATTGATGTGTCCACATATTTTGGCTAAATTGATAGATATAAGCACGTTCCTTATAATGTTTTATCTTCTGTTTAGGAATCAATGGAGATGACGGGCACCCTTAAGCAGAAGAAGTTTCAATTGGTGAAGAGCGGATGCAACCCCTCCCTCATCACTGACCCACTGTACATTTTAGACTACAATGAGAAAAGTTATGTTTCGTTTACAGACTCTGTATATGAGAACATAGTTTCAGGCCAGCTTAAGCTCTAGCTTTTATATGGTTAGGTCTCTGTGGCATTGGTAGGAAATATCAGCCATACTGTCACCAAACAAGAGCCGAATCCACCTACTCATTTGTAGTGTTGTATATTTGATGGAACCAGAGAGCAGTACTGAACGGCTTTGCGTTGAATAATGGATCGTTGGTTCTATTGTGAACATTTCACATTGACGGCTTTGGTAAATAATGAATAGAGTTTTAATGACTTGCACGGCCTTTGCTCAGGAGAAGACGTCCGATTGCTGGGATTGGGCCGAATGTAATGTTGGCGCCGCCTGGCTGAATCTGGCTGAACAGGTGCCAGATTGCGATCGGGTTTTGCTGCCTTCTGCATTGTTGCCAGTCCATCTTGTACAGTTCAGAAGGCCAGCTGACTTTCCACACTAATAATGCATGACAATCCTTGTACCTTCATCATCATCATCATCTGTACAACTCAGGCTCTTCTCATTTAAGCAAAAGTGGCAACAGAAACTATACAGCTGCTTATACCGTTACAAAACTTGAACCAAACTATAGTTGTAAAACATTTCATGATATTTAAAGCTACAGTCTGTATTAACATACCTCAGAATGCAAAGATATGTTTTCTTAGAGGAACACTCAACAAAAACTGGGAGACACTGAACATGCAATGGCGCAAACATATTTATAGCTTTCTAATATGGATTTACATGTTGGCTTTGGAAAACCACAGATTGTAGCTTTAAAAATACCATAGTAATGCTGTTATTATATAAATCCATATACTGATTATCTATGGTAAAAAGGTTATCTGCGCTCAGGGCATTTTAATGATAACGGTAAATAGCACCGAAAAGCCATAAATACACTGAGTACCTGAATTTATCATGATTTAAAATGTTCTGCAATGAACTTGTGATGAGTTCGGGGTATTTATTTTACATGCTGCTGCTGGAGAAATTTTACCTTAAATAGGATGAATGGATTGGAAAATGAATTAAGGAACCTTTTCAATTTTAGTGCCTTCTAACATATGTGATACCAATGTTCAGTTATTTCATTATTTGTATTGTTTATTATTTACATGTAAAGCCCTGTGAGATTTTGACAATTAAAAGAAAAGTGCTGAATAAATAACACTAAATTATTAACATTGTCTAATTTGTGAAATTGCACTAAACATGACAGTAATTAAAAATATGATGGTTTTCATGTTTATTATATTTAACCAGTGTAGGTTTGTATATCAGTGTAGTAGGGCATATAACAACCTGCAAGAATCCTTAGAAAAACAAGAGGGAAAAAACCACACAAGGTAAAAATGCATTGTGTAATCTGGTCACACGCTTGAGGATTCCTCCCAATGAAATACAACTTCTAGGAAACATACTGTAATGAATACTACAATTGCAGACACACCGAGTACTCTGGGATAATGGGGTATTGCATTAGCATACTATACTTCTTGGCAAGCAAAATTAATTTGCCAAGTATTAAGCATTTTAATATCAACAATAACTACAACATGCTACTGTTAACTTGTCACTGCTTTTTGTTGCAGTAATTTGTTGAGAAACATTTTGGCATTTTAAGGTTAAATAAATACCATGCCATTTTACACTCATGTTGGATTTATAAATATAAAATTCCTCTCTGCAATCTCATCATCCTTCATTTAATCCTCTACTAAGCTCATGGGAGGAGGTTTCCATGCCCATCCAAGTAAGAACATTTTGGGGGCTGGGCAAATACACCCAGGGCAGAGCGCCAATCTATCACACACACATGCACAGACAATATGGGTCAATTTAGAGCAGCCAATTTACCTTGAATCCAGTTTTTGGACTGTGGGTGGAAACCGGAAAAACCTGGAGGAGACACGGGGAGAACATAGAAACTCCACCCAGATTGAGAATCGAACCAGAAATCCCCTCATTAATTCTGTCACAGTAATAGTTTTAGTAGCTGGAATGACATGAAAGACCCAACTGCACAAACACACCTTAAAGATGACCAATGTGTGTAAAGAAGAATGCAAAACAAGTTTGGTACATTTCCATAGGTACGGCATAATCCGATGCACCGCAGTGACTTAGTCTGCACTGTATATTTTGCATCCTTCTTGATGTGTGTGCTTTTAAGTGTGTGTTGAACCACGAGGCACAATGCATTTACCCAGGAGAGGGTCTACACTGAGTGAGACAGGGGGCACCCCATTGTGATTAAATGTAAATTTAATTGATGCATATCATCATATCAATTTCATGTGACACAGGTGCTGAAAGTAAAGAAAAAGAGCAAAGAAAATCAGTAAGCATTCACAACTTAACTGTAGCATGGCTTGGTGGGCTGGACTTATCTCGGGCAGCCAATGACTGTCTAGATCCCGCCCACCCGTTAAACCAGGCCCTAAATTCAAAAATCAAACAGGATATTTGTTTTTCCAGTTTGATTTTGAGTATGAATCCGAATTCAGGCCTCAATGGGATGATGATTTTGATTTACATTTTGTTTATTTTTATGTTACTTTGTTCTCAACGCATTCTACTATCTACTAAATAAAGATTTTCAATAAAATATTTTATTCATTGGGATTTATGATGTGTTATTTTAGTGTTCCCTTTATTTTTTTTTGAGCAGTGTAAATACTGTAGATAACTAGTTGTTACCCGTTTTACGCCCGGGTGGCGGGCATTTTATACAGGCATTTTTCATTGAAGTCCCTTCCACGCTACCCGTCAGCCAATCGCTAAGGACCTCGCATCATCCCCGTCACTCTGCGCATGCGCCAATTGATGTACGCCAAACTCCTCCGGTCATCGCTCCACTCTACCCGTGCGCCAATCGGTATAGAGATGACACACGACATATTATTCTAGAATATGGACCAACGGTTTAGCCAATCAACCGTTGGTGACGTCTTAACGCAGTCAGGAGAATGTGGGTCAGTAAGCAGTGAATCCAGGAGCACGCTCTCTTCCTCTTATACACACACATGCTCACTCACCGTCTCACTCACTGCATCATGGCGGACGGAGCCGCGCACACGGCGAGCAGCCACGTCCCGGTTCTGTTCTCGTTCTCGGCGTTTTCTCGGTCCAGCTCGGTTCCTGTGGGTTCTGGTTCCGAGCTGCTCACCCAGAAGTTTCTCACACTGTACGGAGCTCAGATCGACGTGCACCGTAAATTTGTGATCCAGGTTTTCTCAGAGGAATGGGGACAGTACATTGATTTACCGAAAGGTTTTACAATCGTGGAGAAATGCAAGCTGCGTTTGGTTCCGCTTCAAACTGACGTAAGTTGAAGTTTCTTTCTGTTTAATTTAAACCAACGTTTAAGTGTCATCTTTCATCGTGGCAGCATGTCAACACATTTCTTAACGGCGCAGTGTCATGTTATCAGCTGATATTGCTTGTTTTTATTTTGTATGCATTTATAAGTTATTTTTTATCAGTCACCGTAGTACATAATCTAAATGAAATCACTCTTTCTTTATTTAAATGAGCTAACTTGTTGATTTCGCGGTGAAAGTGCAAAGTAAATTCGTCGTTCTAAACGCTTTCTTACTTCCTTAATGAATGTACTGTGTTTGATATGGTGTTAATATGTATACACACTCTGTAGCACGCTATTTAGTAAACAGGGCGTGATTTGGGATTCAGCCAGAGAGTGTACAGTAGACAGTAAGCTTTCGCCAGGTTAAATAATATCTTCATAAATAGTCTGTATCATCATCTACAGTAAGGTCTTATACATTTTTTGGCTTTTAACCAGTTATAAACCCCAAGTAAAAGTTATAGTTTTAATATTAACAAAGTCATGCACGCTGAACTAATATAAATAATAATCATGCTAAGTGGGGCACATAATCCTTAGAGACCCCTGGCTTTTGTCTGGACTCTGCTTCAGGCAGAAAATGCATGCATCACTTCATCTTCTGCACCCACATTACTTCAGAAAATCAAAGCCCAATTTCTTTTGACATCATCTATTCAGTTGAAGATGTGTCAACTAAAAAATAGCTTTAACATAAGATGTAGAACAATTAAGATGCGTTGATTAGGTATTCAACGGACATCTGAGGAGCTTGTAAAAAAACTGGCTGTAGTCTGTAGGGCTTGTTCTTCAAACAAATCAAATTCAATTTAACAAATTCCAGGATTAAGGACTTTGTGTAAAGTGGTTTGCCCAATTTCACTGTTAAAAAACGTGTCTTAAGGGCCCATGTGTTTCTTAATGTCCTTTTCTGTTTTGCGTTCAACATCTGTCTTTGTAAATGTCTTCCAAATTAGAGCTACAGATGTGCTGGACTGGGTAGCATGGTCTTCACACTAAACAAAGGTTCTGGATTGATTTTTAGGTGCGTTAGTGATTGGAAGTTGGGCTCTTTTCAGAGAGCCGGCTCTCGTGGCGCAGCTTCCACAAAAAAAAGCCGACACTTGTGGCATGGCTTTCAGTTTCTTTGGAAGCCGTGCCACAAGAAAAGAGCCAAACTTTCCATTACCACCAACGCACCTAAAAATCAATCCAGGACTTTTGTGTAGTGAGGAGACAGTGCTTCCCAGTCCAACACATATGCAGCTTTTTTTTTTTAATCACAAATACATTACTAAGACTGAAAAGTAAATTCTTTGAGTGTTCTGGTTTTCATCCATAGTCCAAAAAGTTGTACGTCGGGAGAACTGCAAATAAAGATTCCTCCCTGAATTTGAATGTGGCTGCGGTCTATCTGCTGTGTGATGGACTGCTGACCTGTTTAGTGTATTTCTTATTTGTGTTCTGATGCATAAAGTTTTGAATTAGCAGTGTAACACAGCACACACAGATTTGGTATTGTGTATTTCTGTTGTTACATTTATGTAAGATTTATATATAAGGTTCTGGTACACCCTTTTCATCATAGATGTCCAGTGTTTTATCCAGTTCTTTAGATGCATGTGTATAAAATCAAGCACCTAACCATGTATTTTAAACCAGTGGTTCCTTCCAAATAAGTAGGAACAGTTTATGAAAGGCCCTCTTTTCTCCATTAGAAGACTTTAAACACTTAAAGACTTGAAACATCATTTTTTTATTTCATATTTTTTTATTTTTCTTATTTTCCTTTACTGTTTCCATTTATCTTTCTTTTATTGTGCTACTTAAAAAAAAATCAATTATTATTTTTAATGTACTGTTAATTATTTTAAATGGTTACTCTGTAAAGCGCTTTGGAATTGCTTCTGTATGAAAGGTGCTATATAAACAACCCTGTGCTTCCTTACCTAGTAATATGTAGGCGTCCCAGTACTTTTGTCCATAGAGTGTATGCCTTTCGCACAGCAGCTGTCTGGCACGCCTCATTTTTAATTATCTACAGATTTTCCTTACACATTTTTAAATGAGTATACAGCAAGATATCATAGATGGTTATAATGAGAGAGTTCTATAAATAGAAATACATGTTTTTTTTGCTGCAGGTCACTACATTAGGGAATCTCTCTCCAGCCACCACAGTGTTTTTCTGCTGCGACATGCAGGAACGTTTTAGGCCTGCCATCAAGTACTTCGGCGACATCATCAGCGTGGGTCAGAGACTGGTGAGATTGAGTCTGTTCCCTAGTCGCTGTCATTCATTCACCTGTCCTTTTAGTGAAGGAAGTATTTTTAAAAGTCACACTGTACAGACCTGCATGCTCTTTTTAGAAACTGAACAGACCTTGTCTGGATTTTTCTAAAGGGCAGGAAATACTTGGTCACATGACTGTTGTCTAAACATCTGACCGTTTTATTGCTTTAATGTCATTTATTTACATTTACCGTCAGTTAATTATTTGGTTCTGTTGAAATGCAACTACAGTACCCTAGTTTAATTTCCTGTTCCTTCCGTCTGGATTCTGTTATTATTTTCTAATAAATCATTTTTATTCCTAACAGATTTGTATAATAAGGTGATCTTGTGTGTTAAACATATACAGTTTCAAAACGGATGTCTTATAAACCCTGTTGTATATGTAACCAGACTGCATTAAGCTTCCTATAGAAATCACGAAAACCAGAAACAGCAACAATGTGATTATCAAATACACATTCATTATTTTTTGCAAACTTTGCTGACCCTGGTATTCTGTGCTTCAGCTTCAAGGTGCACGTATTTTGGGGATCCCGGTCATTGTCTCCGAACAGTATCCCAAAGGCCTGGGTAGCACAGTGCAGGAGATGGATCTGACCGGGGCCAAAATGGTCTTTCCTAAAACTAAGTTCTCGATGGTTCTGCCAGAAGTGGAAGTGACACTGGCAGAGATACCAGCTGCCAGAAGCATAGTTCTCTTTGGCGTTGAGGTTAGTTATTTGATTATGCATCATTATGTTGTCTTGAGTTGTTTTCTGTATCTCTACATAAACGGACCAGCATTAGATTTTCACACATGTACAGTACCAGTCGTAAGTTTGGACACGCTGCCTTCTTGGCACATTTTCTATTTTTTTCAACACCATATACATGGATTGAAGTTTTGCAATGACAGCCTTTATTACATGTTTTCTTTGTTTTGTTAGTCCTCTGTTGGTTCCCTGGTCTCTATTGGTCAGGAGCATCACAGAACCGGTATAATTTGGGTGGTGTATTGTTTATTGTCAGTTTTGCAGTGACACTGATGTGGTGAAGGGGGTTTTAGTGCAACAGGGCTGCTGTAGTTTCATTTAAACACCTCAGTGACACTGCTGGGATAGGATTAATGCCCCATCAAATGCACCAGCTGTAATTGTAGAACTACAAAGCCCATCTTTACAGTAAGTAGAACTTATGCAATAGACAAATAGTGGAGCAAAAAACAGGTGTGTCCATTTTTCTTTGACTTGTATTGTATTACATTTTTGTGAGTGGCTGAAGTAAATAATCATTTGCGTTTAGCTTTTTGTATAATCCCTGTGTGCAATAATAACTGCAGTTAAGCTTTTATTCTAGCCGTTGTTTGCTTTTAGACATGAATATGATGGAACTTCAGTGTATTTCTCTGTAATTAAGACCAATAACTACCCAGCTTGGGATTCGAACCTGGTTAAAACATTAGTATTTTTTGTAAATGAATATGCACTAGTTTCCATTTCATTATTTCCGGTTTGAAAGCACTACATCTTTTTCTGACCATTTCTCATTTTCTGCAAAGAAATACTAAATATTTGCTTGGAATTTGGGAGACATTTCGTCTATAATTTTGCAGTGGTCTCTTGTGTGTTGTAGACCCATGTGTGTATTCAGCAGACAGCACTAGACCTGACTGCAAAGGGATTTGAAGTGCACATTGTAGCTGATGCAACATCCTCCAGAAGCATGATGGACAGAATGTTTGCACTAGAGGTAATGTCTGTATAGACGTACACCATCTATATAACCATTCAAGTCTGCTAAAGAAATCTTATAACGTTATTTTCTAATACTATTGGAAACAAAAAAAAATCAGTCAAACCCCAGGATCACCGCTCAAGGCTATATTTATTTGAGTTTTATTTCAGTTTGTCTAAAATACAGAATCTTATTAAGAAATGAGCACGATAAATTATTTCCACCATTTGCTTGGTGTGTGCGCCAGCCAGCCAGCCACAATGTGTTCAGCCGTGTGAAATGACTGAGCCGGTCAGCAGATGCTGTTGCACATATTGCCCAGAGGTCATCAACATTCTGCAGAGTCAATCACGACAGACCTCTGAATTTCACATGGCCTGCAAATTGGAAGTTCAAGCGATAGGTTTTTTATTACCAAGCTTCACCAAGCACAATGCAAAGCTCCTAACTTTGTGGGAACAGTTTGGGAATGCCCCCTTCTGATACCAACATGACTGCGCACGAGTGCACAAAGCAATAAGTGAGTATTCTGGAGGTGTAGGACAGGCCTGCAAAGAGTCTTGACCACAATTCGATTTAACACCTTTGAGGTCAATCAGAATGGAGACCTCAAGCCAGACCCTTGCATCCAATTTCACAAATCCAACTTCACAAATATAAAATTTCCATGACACTCGCCAGTACTGTAAATCCTTTTCAGAGGAGTTCAGGCTGTTATGAGCTAATACTTTTGGCAATATTGTGCAAGTCTTCTTTTTCTTTTGGCATTTTCACCCTTTATTATTTAGGGGTCGCCACATCGATTAACTCGCACATTAGTCTTGGCTGAGTGTTTTATGCCGGATGCCCTTTCTGACACAACACTCACCCTCTACAGGATTAACTGTTATTTATTTTTTTAAGGAACAAACCTTGGGAGGACCAAGGCTTAGCGGGAGACTAATCCTCCTTAGCGGCCGGGCAGCATCAATAATGTAGGACCAGGGTGTGTTAGGTCAGTGGTTAGGGTGTTGACAACAATCTAAGGTTTGTGGGTTCAAATCCCAGGTCCACTGACGTTACCAATGTGGGTCCTTAAGCCTCATTCCTCCAGAGATTGACTTCGTGTTCCCCAACTATTAAGTGGGATATTTGTAAGTCGCTTTGGATAAAATGACCAAAATGGACACCCATGTACAGATTGTAATGATGAGATGTCCATTTTCAGTAATTAGAAAAACCAGATCAGTTCAGTAAGGTCATCCTGCAGGTCTGCAACGCCAGTTGTCCAATAGAAATCCAGGTTTTGTTTAATAATTGTTGCTGCTCTGGTAGTGTTACGGATGGAGGGCTGGTGAAACCTTAAAGAATTCAGAATTAAGTGTTTAATTGCGTTCCCCGTCTCTGTATTCATGTAACTCTTCTGTCCCACAGCGGTTGGCACGATCTGGCATCATTGTCACCACCAGCGAGTCTATTCTCCTGCAGCTTGTAGCGGACAAAGAGCACCCAAAGTTTAAAGAAATTCAAAACATCATCAAGGCCAGTGCACCAGAGTCAGGTCTGCTCTCCAAAGTCTAACAACACACTTACTCTCTCACCATTAGGTCCATTTACCTTCTGAGGTTTGGCCAAATGGCTTCAGTTTTAGTAGGTGGAGGTGAAGATTTCCAAGCAAATCAGTTGACAGTTAGTCACACTGTGGTGTTTTTAGATGGTGGTGGATTATCAGCATTTAATAGCTGCATATTGTGCTGTGTACTAAGCAACCCAACTGGAGTGTCATATATTATTGCATTGCATATTAAATGTAGCATTTTTAAAAGAGGCAAAAATGTAGTGCCAGTCGAAAGTTTAGACACACCTCCTTTATGATCCACTTGTAGTCCATTTAATCAGTTCCACTTACTGTAAAGATTGGTATCGGTATGTAGACATGTACAGATGACTTGTCAATTCCAGGACTTTGTGGTTCTAGTTGCAGACTGGAATCCATCCAACATACTGTATTAGCCCCCTTCACTCTGTTCTCTAATGGTCAGGACCGTAATAGTACAACCACAGAGCACCAACAGGGGACTAACAAAATAAAGATAACGGATGGACTACAGTCTAATTTTACAACTACAAAGTCCAACCATATGGTAAGTGGAGAAAATAGACAATGGAGCAAGAAAGAGGCATTTTACTGAAATTGACTTAAAAAACGTTTAGATTTGTTTCTCCAAATCATTTAGATTTGAATTCTACAGTTTATTTGGTAACCCTCTTGCAAAAAAAAGTTTGCATAGCAGAATGTAAAATACAATACACTTTATTAAACATTATTTATAAATTAAGTTTCTGATCATATAGGAGAAGACGATAAAATTCTGCCAATTCGGAAAACAGATCTGTAACGCATCATGCGAATGTAAAGGCAAGTTTGTATGTCAATGTGTGGGTTTTTTGTGCTTCCCAATACTGTACTCATCCCTTTGTTGGTCGTGGGTTTGAGTTTGATTAGAAATAGTACATATTAAGGTTTTTTTTTTTTTTTTTTAACCCTTGTTTCTTTATTTGGCCTCATGTGACTGGCTGGTTACAAAACAGCAGATGCACTTATTTGCATAAGGTGAAGTTTTGGTGAACATTTTTCATTCGCTATCCAAAGCCATTGCTTCACAAACCTTGCACAACTCTGAAAGAGTTCTGTATTGAGATGAACAGGATCATGTTGCAGCAACTGAACAGAAATCAATTACAAACTCACTAGTGAATTAAGTGAATTACAGTGAAACTGAAAACAGGCATACGTTTGTGTTAGGTAGGTAGTTCTCTCATTGTAATTGGCAGTATATCTTTAAATGTTACTGTTGTAATATTTAATGAGGTGTTTGTATGTGATGTTTATTGTGTTGTATAAAACACGCCATCTTGTAATCCGTGCAATTTAAATATATAACAATTATTTCAAAATAAAAAAAAATGTCATTAAGGTGTCATAATAGATAATTTGATTTAAATAAAAGGATCATAAATAAAATCTGATTTAACACTGAATTTTGAGGAGGAGGGAGTAATAAGTTAAATGGGTAGTTGTAGTGTTTTATTTTAGATCGATTGCTATAGTCCAGGTGTTTGAGTAGACGTGTAAGGTCCGTGCTAATAGACCATTGTGTTGGTAGTTTGTAGTTGGCGCCATGTTACTTATGGCCGTATTTGGCACTCTAGGTCTAAACAGGATGAT
>JAOUQT010002443.1:0-12561 GCA_025769995.1 Xyliphius kryptos | reverse complement strand
CAGAGGGATCGGAAAATAATGGGGGGGGGGGAGGATAGACATGTTAGATGAACCACATGCATCACAGAACACAAGCAGACATGCAGCTTTTGCAATGCTACACAACAGGACTTTAATAAAAAATTACTAAGCCTTACCCTTGTCATCAGGAAGGTACCGGAACTCCATGGGCTCACTCACTTCTTGGTCAGTGGGCCGGCGCAGCTGCATGTGCACGGTGACAGGCAATGTAATTAAGGTGTCGTAGTAGGCAGGTGTACGGAAAACAATGGCAACCTGTCTGTGAACATCTGCCTGGGAAAAGGAACCTTTGGCTTCCCAATTCTGGGTGAAGAAACGTACCTCTATGTCATCTAGTTTGAGGAAACAAGCCACAAGGTGTGGAGGTGAGTCATGACTAGTAATGAGGTGTTAGAAGAAAGCAGGAAGCTACAGTATATACAAACAGCATTGTTGAAAAAGAATATTTTATAAAATGTCTCCAATTTGCTACATTTTCTACTTTTTTTACTTATATCATCCTCAATTTTTATTATTTCGTTGCAGGCACTCAATTCTAAATTAGTTTCTATTTATAAGCATCACGTTGAAGCCTGTCAATGAGAACAATGGAAGCTTTTCCATTTTTTTTCCCAAAAAATATCCTGATTTTTTGGAAACATGGTTTGTGATCCAAGTGATTTACAGTCCAAACAAAAAGGCAGAACAAAATGAAACAAACATTATACATTTTTTTACTTATATGTTGCTTTTTTTTATTATTACATTGCAGGCAATTAATTCCAAATTTGTTGCTATTTAAAAGCATAACAGTGAAGCCTGTCTGTAAAAACAATAAAAACTTTTCCATGTTTTTTTTTTTTTTGAAAATGTCCATTTTTTTTGTGAATACATTTTGTAGTATAAATGATTTACAGTCAAAACAAAAATAAAGAATGGTCAATGTAGTATAATAAGGTGAAGAATGAGTAAATATACTACAGAAGTCATTGATGATGGGGTAAAATCTTTAAATGTTCTGTTAAGGCGGTCAATTTCTACCTTTTTGCACTTTGTCACAGAGCAGGAAGATCTCATCGCCCCCCTTCACAATACCACTGTTTTTGTTGACACGGCAGATGCGGAGCTCCGCTGTGTTTGGGGCCCCTGGAAAGAAAAAACGTGTAATCTTATTAAAGATTAAAAGGTCAAATCGCTATTGAGAACAAAAAAGGCCCATGGGACCTTGACATCAAAGGCAAACATGAGCGCTGAGCAGATGATTGGGAATTCCTGTCTCAGTTCATTTCTATGCAATCAGATTAAGCAAACACAAGCTATAAGCGTTATTACAAGAGAGGAAGTATTCGTGTATGCTACTGACTTGCAGGTCCTCTTTTTAAACACAAGGGCGGGGCTGTTCAATGTATTTCCTCTTTAGGAGTTTGGGTCTTAGTAATTAAACAAGCTGATGCATTTCAGTAACAGCTCTTTGTGTATTTAACACTTTCCCCATGACTTTCTCTTTACATATATTGCACTTTCCTGAACTTGAATCTCTGCTGCATTATACACAGTGACACTCGTCTATAAAGGACTAGTGGCTTCCGGTGAACACTGTACTAACTCTGTTGGCAGCTCCGGAAGAGCTATATTGGGTCACATTTCCTGGAAGTCTAAATGCTTCATGCATGCAGTATGTAACTCAAAAGTGACATCAAATAAAAAAAAAAAAAAAACTTTGTTTTAGAGAAAAAAATGATGTTAACTAAACCAGTACAACACAGAGCACTTTCAATTTGACTCGTGATTAAAAGTTATTTCGCCATACACGTCAGAATTTAGTCAACTGAATTAAATGTGTATGTCTTTCCAGGGTTAAAAATAAAACACTAGCTGATAATCATCACTGCCACGTAAATTCTTACTTTCATTTTAATGGTCTTTCTGTTGGTCACAAATATTCGACATGTACATGACTGTGACATTAAGGTAAATAAATGAATGTTACACACTATACACGCACACTACACACACATTATATTACGATTATATTACCACAGAACTCTATGCTGACTTTTCGTCAGAAACCCTAGTTTGATTGCTCTTCTTCTGTTAAGTTCCAACCACCATGTACCACATATGACCCACAGTGTACCCAACACCGTGGGGTCTGATACGGCAAAGATTTTGTAGATTGAGGTTGGAACTAAACTCAAAACGAAGGTAGGTTTCCAAGACCAAGGTTGGCAATTAGTGTAATCCCACCCTGCCCACAGTGTTTCTGAGTCGGCCGCTTTTTGAACAAATCCATCTAACATTAAAAGGTCTGTGAAAAATTATATATAGATTAGATTTGATTAAATTCTCATAACAAATGTAGAAGGATAGGGCAACAAAATATCGTTTTGCATCTAACCGCGGTGGGGTTCCCCATGCCCATCCAGGGGAGAACATCTCGGGCATTGGGCAGATAAACCCAGGACAGGGTGCAAATCAATGGCTGGGCACACACTCACTTACACATCCACACACACAAACTATACAGGGCAATTAAGAGCATTTCATTTCACTGGAATCCATGTTTTTGGACTGTAGGAGGAAGCCGGAGTACCCAGAGAAAACCCACATGGACACGAGGAGAACATGGAAACTCCACCCAGATTTGTACCGGGAATCCCCAGCGCTGAGAGGTGAACATGCTAACCACTAAGCCACCGTGCTGCCCTTATATTTATTCTATACATTCATTCTAACTGATAAATCCCTGCACCGATTGTACTATTTATTCTTTTATTTTATTTTTCTATTACTATTAATATTTGTACTAATTTTTCATTCTTTTTATTGTTGTTGTATTACTACTGTGTTTTTGCTGCTACTGGCTGATAAATTTCCTCTGGGATAAAAAAAGTACTTAAGGTATCTAGATCTATCTAAAGAACAATAACAACTTTAACAATGCTGTGATAGCATTTGATTAAAGTCTGAACTGCCGAGTTCTGATTTGTGGCTACTTACTGTTGTCATAGATTGGATTGGAGATGATGGGGGAAAGTGAAATGCTGTAGCGTCCAGGTTCGTCTTGCAGAAACACCTGAAAACACAGGCGCACTACGTTCAAGTCGTACTCCTCCGTCTGCAGGAGCTGTTCTCGGGAAACTGTACAAGGAAAAATAGAATGGGTTACAAAAAGACTACATTACATGTACCATGCATGTATTTATGGTGTCTGTGGGACTTCATACAGCTTTAGCTGTTTGGATAAATGTTGTGCTACTATTGTAATTCTTAAGTATTAATTATTGCTGTTGATGTTAGCTTTAGTGCATCATGTTATATTACTCTTATATGAGTATATGCACGTGATGTTGAAGTTTTTGGCTGCTCTGGGAAGTCCCCAAGCAATAGCAGCAAGTAATTTATCATCTTTAGCTTTCATATTACTCAATTCCAAAACAGATAAACAGCAGGAAGATAAAAGGCTTCACCTTAGTGTCATCATAATGCAGCATCGCAAGAATGTGAGCGCAACGAGGAGCAAGAAATGAGTTCATTCAAAGCCTGATTATCGCTGATATCTTTAAGTGACTCTCTCTTTCTACGTCACTGCAGTTGCCACTTAGCGGTATCCCCAGCCATGACACTGCTATGAAAACCCACACATCTTGTGCATCTCCGGCTCGAGGCTTACATCTTGAGCCGGAGACACAGAGAGATCCCACACAAAATGCATGTGAAGCCGTTTCGAGGCGCCTGCATGCATGCACGCCCACCTGTTCGTTTCACAAAGAGTGTCTTCGCAGTGGACTCTCCCACCCACCTGTGGTGCGATTTGCGTCTCACAGCTGAGGTGAGGTTATTGCAGGTGGAAATATCATTGAAACCCAAGAACCAAGAGGACTAATGACGACTTTTCAGTGAGGAGGCCGCTAACCTGACGTTCGGAGCTCTGCCTCCACTTTAACCACAAAGCCTCAGAGAGGAAAACAGAGAGAGGGAGATGAGAAAAAGGGGATAGACTGTGCATTCATGGTGGGAGGGGCCAGCAGAGAAAACAGCTAGGTAAAGAGTCTGAGAAAGAGATGGTGGGAGGGGTTGAGTGGGTGTAAAAGGCAGAGGCAGAGTGTGAAAATGAGGAGGTGATGTACGTGCACGGTTTTTGCATATACAGCATCGATGTGAGTGCATAAATGGACATAGAAACATATGCACATAGATGAAAGAATGTGGGCGTCGAGTAGGCTGCATTTTGGTTATAATGTGGGAGGGAGACTAAATGTAATGGGAGGCTAAATACAGAGACAGACCTGCAAAGACCTACAGACCCGATATTTATGTTTAGTTCCTTCACACCAAACATGGTATGGCATTTCCACAAATGTCACCGCTGCAATAATTAAAATGCATGATCTGTTATATTCATGAAAAAAAATAGGAGGGCATTAGTAAGAGTGAGATCATTGCTCACAAGGTTCAGCCTTCCACACATGACCATACATCGCAACTAATACCAAAAGTACTTTTAGTATACAATGACATAGCAAAATTCTGATTAGACACTTTACCACTTTACATAAAAGATTATTTACAGGGCATGTATTTATGACACGTGAACATGCACATTATGACCAACAAAGGTCATCTTCTTGTGTATCCAAACCCAGTTTGGTAATGGCCCTCTATGCAAAAGATTGAAATCCAGCGCTGAGACACGAACATGCTAACCACTAAGACACCGTGCCACACAAGACTAATATCAAGGATCATTTATGGTTATAAGAAAAAAAGGCCTGGCATGTCATTTATCAAAACCATGAAATAAAAGGGCGGCACAGTGGTTTAGTGGTTAGCACATTGGCCTCTCAGCGCTGGGGTTTCCCGGTTCGAATCCCAATCTGGGTGGAGTTTCCATGTTCTCAACCCTCATTGCTCCAGGGATTCTGTGTGCTGTGTTCCCTAACCCTGTGTTCTGACCCCAACTATTAAGTAAGATACTTGTAAGTCACTTTGCATAAAAGTGTGTGCTAAATGACCAAATGCAATGTAAATGTTCTATAGTGTAGCTGTTTTTTTCTTTACTACTGACTTGTGTTGTTCTCTCATTTGTAAGTCGCTTTAAAGACAAGCATTTGCTAAATGATTCATTGTAAATGTGTTAACTGAACAAAAACAACAGAGCTGATGCCATGATGTAAGCGGGAAATATAACGAGACATGAAGTCAAAATCAACAACCCAGGAAATCTAGTTTACAGCAGTCATGAACATCAACAAGTTTTTCATTGCCATACTGCTTGCTTTGTACGAATACTAAACGTACTTGAGCAAAAATGATTCTTTTGGTTTGGGAAGTAAAAAAGTACGCCACACCCCAGAAAACTCAGGGTGGAAGTGAATGTAATGCCAGTCACCTTCGAAATGAAAACGATTGGCAAAGAGGAAGTGATAAGAGAACGATGTCTGATGTAAAAAATTTTGGCACCTATTTCGCTTTATAGAGTTACCCCAGAATGCATCATTAGGAAGTTTTGATCTGACGTATGCATCTGTCATGTTAGGGCCTTGTTTGTTGGATATGAGTATAAAGGGTATATAGTAACGTTATATTGAAGAAGTAGAGAGCAAGAGTCAAGAGCATTATAGACTGAAAGCAAAGGAAATAGGCAACACTGCCTATTAATAATTAACCTTTTATGAAATCTGGAACCGCACACAAACACACAGTAACAAAAGTAAGCAGTAAAGTCTGAAGGACAAGATTTATAAAATGTAGAAACTCAGAAACACATACAGTGTTAAGTGAATGATGACGGCAAATAGAGAACTGGTGGAATACAAAGTTAATGAGGTTGTCATTACGTTTCGAAAGCTTTCTACCTTAAGTTTTGCAGTAGTTTTCCTCCGTTTGACTTTAAAATGTGCTAAAATGGCTCGTAAATACAGTGAAGATTCATCGGGACCTTTACTTTAGCAGCCTAGAGATGAATAGTACACCACTATGCTACTTCACACGTAGCAAAAATGTAACTAATCATTAAAAAAACAATATGGCTACACTTTAATATTCAGCAGACACAATTAAAGAGTTAAAAAAGTGGTAGTCTACTGAATAAATTCCCCCAGGTCACATGCATTGCAACACTGCAGCCAGTTGTGCAACCGCCTAGCCATAAAAAAAAAGAGAAGTGATTTTTTTTTCTTTCCTCATGATACCATTGTAGCTTAAACACGCCACATTTACAGCACCAACAAAAGGAAGTCGCGGGTCTCTAAGTGAAGTGATTTTGCAGTAGTTTCCTTCATATTTACAAACTATACTAAACTACACTATATATTTTTGTAGTATGAAGTTCTGGTGCCTTAACAACAACACAATGTGTATAAATGAAAATAAAGAATTAAGCACTTACCATTAAAAGGGTTGATGCCCCGGTTTACTCTTTGCAATATGGCATCCTTCACCTCTCTTCGTCTTACACACTGGATGCCCAGATTCTGAAAACTACGAAAGAACATGATGTTATAGTATAGATCAAAGGATCTTAGCCAATTGGCTGAAGTACAGTGTGCAGCAAGAGTTATTAAAATGTAAGTTAGTAAAGAGGTATAGAGAGATAAAGTTTAATATGCATGGGGTGTGCGTGTCATAATTTAGTACTATGCGTTAAGATCCACTGGGAGGAGATTTTCTGATAGAGAACCATGAAAAGAATATGGTTGCTTTGGTGGTTAAACAGAATGCTGTTTTAAAGTTCATAGTTTGCATCGTAAGGGGAACCTTATTTAAAACTGCTTCCCTACAAAATGAAAATGTATAAAAAACGAGTTGAGGTTTGTTGATGCAAATAAATGTTAAAATATGTTTTTAAATTCAAATAAGGAAAATTAATTCTGAATAAAATAGCTATGATTTTCAAACATTTAATAACGCACTATATGGAAGAAATCATTTTTGCTTAGTCACAATTTTGTGTTTCTTTCAAGTGTAAACTGGTTTCATCTGGGAGTGCAGACTTACGCAATCACTCTGCGTTCAGGCCCGAACTCTGCCTCATAGTATCCATCTTTGCAATCTTTTCCCACCAGGTCATGTGGATGTGGTCTGTAAGGCTCATTCTTGGTTACCAGTGACACACACACTCTTCCTCGCGCACATGTGTTTAAAATCTGGAGGAAGAAGAGTGTGTTTAGGAAGACTGTCCACTGACAATCAGTAACGAACAACCCATGTGAGAGAGCAGACGAAGGAAACTTGACTCAGAAGTTCGTACCTGAATGCTTGGGTAGGTCCGGTTGTTGTCTGAACTCCTTTCTCCAGGTATACTTCCCGCTGAACGGCCCTCGCATTTATACCTGAAGCGCATCCCTCGTTGTTTTGGTTGCTCAAATATTTGAACACAGGGCTCCACCACTAGTGAGAGAGAATAACAGAAAAAGTGAGTGATGACTCTACAGACATGTAGCTCGGTAGAAGCTGCGTGGTCCTACAATGTGTCTATAATAAGCAAAATCAATTATTTTCTTTTTAAACCATTAATTTAGCACTAAAGTTCCCAATCTTCCCAATATGTTTCAAACAAGAGACTTCACATTGGGGTGTAACCTTTCCACTAATAAACTCCACAAATTCTCATTTGTGAATCAGATTGTTTGGGTTTTTTTTTCAAAGGTACTGACAAATGCATCACGAGAACAATGACATACTACTGAGTAGTACTGATTTGACATACTTCTAAAGTGCATTAATGCACAGTGTGAAGGGTAACAAAATGGATATAGAAATAAATTTTCAAAACATAACCAAAATAAATGGTAACAATTTTTTTTTTTTTTAATCTGGATAACTGTATTATTGCAACACTCTAATGGTGCAACCAACCTAAAATGTTCCACAATAACACACGGTTGGGGAGGAGGCCTGTTGTTCTAGTTGATCTAACTGTCATGCTTTAAACGTATTAACAAGTGTACACTGCCCTTGATTTCCCATCTTTAGAGGTTTAAGTACAAAGTGCTCAGATTTTTAAAATTATTTTTATTATTATGATTCTTCTCAGGTAAAGCCAACGTAAGTCCTACAGACACCAGCCTTAGGTAGGTGCAGCTGGTGTGCATCTTCTCCAATAACAAAATTCACACCATTTGGCCTATAATTGGCGCCATGGTGCGAAAAAATGTGTAGGCTTCTAAGTTATACTTAAAGGTTTTCACAGACTCCAAACAAAAAACTTTGCAATTTGAACCCACAAGCCACACCCACTTCAATTTTGCTAATTAGCAAAAATTGCTTTTACAAACTACTCCTAAGTTTTTCATTATTTACCGTTGGTCACTTAGCAGATGCCTTTATTTAAAGTGACGTATCCCAACTTGATGGTTGGAGTCAGAAAAAAAGAGTATAACCATAATACAGTCCACCTGGAGCAAGAACCATTAAGGTTATCTTGCTCAAAGACCTACTTTAGTGACTTTGTTGGTCTATAATGGTCTCAAAAGGCTTTTAATGTACTGGTTTGGTCAACCTTAAAGCGCTCCCGGCACACAGACCATACTTTGGTTATGAAACCCATTCATGGTGTACAAGTACAAATGGAGGATGGAGGTGTATTTCTCTGTCCATACTTCAAGAAAGATCCTGTTTTCGCTCTCAACTTTTCTCTTGAGATTTTTTTATAGAGCCATTTTTGACAGCTAACAGCAACATGTGGAAATGCTGTAGCAGTTTTTATTAATAGCGCCCCTAATGGTCAGTCCCCAAATTTCACCCACATCAGCCCTCTTAAATGTCTTGTGCCCTGTGCGTCTGCTTTGTCATTTCAAGAGCGCCTATCATTTTTCATTTTCATTATGACCCCCCTCCCCAGGTGGTTGTGGCCCACCAGGTAATTATTGGTCATACTTAATTGGTGACCTCTGTCCTACACCCTAACCACTGAGCTACCCTACCCATAGGGGCTAAATGAACCTGAGAATTTTATCAATCTTCAATTGTCAAAAACAAATGAGTAGTGCATGTGGCCAGTTTCTGAGAAAGCCTGCAAAACTGTAAACAGCAAAAACATCTGCAGCCCACCTTGTGTTCCTCAGAACCTGTTTATAACCACAACCCAGTAAAAATAATTTCCCCCATCTCTACACCTGGTAGATGCCAGCGCATACAGACCCTTTGCCATGCGAGTGGACCACAGAAGTGAAACTGGCTTTGGCTTATCAAAGTGTCTCTGCACACCTGCATCCCTCTCGCACAGCTGCGTGGAGCAGGAGGCCTTCAGTTCCTGTTGCAATCAGCAGCTTCTTGTAATACGAGTGAACAGACATCGAACCTGTGGCACTCAACGCAACGAGTCACAGTTAAGTGTCGAAACTGCACGAGCGAGTGAAGTGTGATGGCAGGATGTGCACGCAGGATGCAAAGCTCTCACACCGGCCCTTAAACCGAAGAAAAATGGACATTGAATTCTCTGAATTTTACCCACTGTAGTCAACTAGGCGACTGGGTTGCTTTATTTAGCAAATTTTTAGACCCTCTAGCGACTTATTTTTTTTACAAAGCGACTAGTGACAAATCTAACAACTTTTTTTCTGGTGTTTTTGGAGACATTTGGAGACCCATGTGTTCTTAAGTTTCTGTCTGTGAGTCCCGTTGCTCCACGTCCAAACTACAACTAAACTGCGCATGCCCAAAGCTCTTCTAATTACAGAGCGGGATGTAAATGTTAATGCATTCAACTTACACAGTGTCAAGTCATTCACCTCGTCCCCCCGTGTGTGCCTCTACATGAAAAGCTCAAAATATAAACAACTAAAAATTTGATTTATGTAATTTACAGCTTTGGGGAACCAGGTTTGAATCCCAATCTGGGTGGGGTTTACATGTTCTCCCCATGTCCGTGTGGGGGTTTTTTTTTCTGTTTCCTCCAACAATCCAAAACCATGGATTCAAGGTAAATTAACTGCTCTAAATTGCCCCATAATAGTCTTGTGTGTCTGAGTGAGTGCACGAAAGTGATGGACTGGCACTCTGTACTGGGTGTATCTGCCCAGCACCTGAAACTTTCTCCTATAGATAGGCATAGGGAACCCACCTTGACTCTAGTAAAGGATTATATATGAGATCATAAATTAATTTATTTTAATTAGTGACGGCAAAAAATAATCAACAGCTTATTGGTAGATGTAATATATATTATGGTGGGGTTCTTTTACTCACTTTTTTTCTGTCACAATGTTTATTTCTCAAACATGCAAATGAACGATTAAGCACATTAAGAGAAGATTTTAGGACAGCCAATAGCTACTTTCCTCACTAAAAAAAACTGCCAAAATTGATTCTACCTCATAGTCACCAGCTTAGCAACTTTGTCACGACATTTTAGACCCTCGTGCGACTTTTTATTTAAGAAAAAGCGACTACCTACAAATCTAGCGACTTTCACTGGTGTTATTTGAGACTTTAGGAGACTCTAAAGTGAACACACAGGTTCTTCGGTTTCTGTCCTCAGTGAGCAGCGGGTTCTGCTGTGAGCCATGTTCCACAACACTCAGGGAACACACTGCAACTTAACTGCGCATGCCCAAAGCTACCACGCCCCCTTAGCATTATGGTCACAAACATAGTTTGAGAAGCCTTATTTTAAAGGCAAAGTAAACAATAAAATCAACAGAAATTCATTTATTTGGAGGTCATTTGTAGTTTCATAGTTGAGACCTTCATGTTATTGCTTAAACACGCAAATAGAGTATTATGCAAATTGGGCAATGACGTCATTTAGATGTTTTCTAGCGTGTAGGCCAGCCAATAGCGAGGTTCCTTACTGAGAAGTTGGCAGCAGTGATTCTACCTGCACTGAAGGAAGTGAGTGAAAGCAGGTTGCAATGACGGAGCAAAACAGGAAAGTGCAACGAATTACGAGCAGAGATAAACATTTAAGGGATAATTAATGACATTCTGCTGAGAGAAGAGAGAGGAGCTCCGTCAGCGGTGACATTAATCAGGAAATTAGTACGTCAGCGATGCAAAGTATCTAAAGGGAACTCGACGTCAAAAATACTTTGACAGAAGTTCCTCATTTGATTTCCTTCTGCGGAGGCATCTGTGATTGATTTTACACTAAATCCTTCCCGCAGATAGAATCAAATATCAACCTCGAAAAGCGTGTTTACAAAGGTCAGTCAGTCGGTAATGAATTCGTTATATTTACGAAAGCAAATACATAAATATCTCACTCTAACAAGACAACTTTCGCTCTTTATGTTATGACAAAAAAATATAATAAATGAAGCGTAAGCACTGGGGCATTTAAAGCACACAAAATGTTGCCATTTGAATCAATTACGGGAGAATTCATCACAAAAGAGTTTTGTGGGGAATTAAAGCCTCTCTTACTTACCGTCCATGGTTGTGGACACCCCGCTGACAGTTTACAGAAGGCTGGATTTGGCTGAAGGCTGACTGAATGAACTGAAGTGTTACTCTACAGAGCTATAAGAGGCTGGGAATTCCCCCGCATTGGACACGCCCCGCGTTCGCGTTCAGCCAATCAGAGGGCAGAGGGACACACGCTGTCTCCCACTCTACAAGATTACACACGCACAGCTTCATCTATAGACGTTCAAAATGTCAGGGAGCACCTTTAAAGGTTAAGAATGAAGTATATACGTATGCAATATAGGCATAAAAAAAACACACACATAAGAAATTAAACATGAACATCTGGTATCTATACATACTAGTTTTTACTCAGCTTTAATTTGTACATTCATACCTCTACTTATATACATTTGACTTGATAGATAGATAGATAGATGTCTGTCTGTCTAGGTATCTATCTAATAACATTCAAAATGTTTTGTTAAGAGTACATTGGGATTTAAGTTTTCAGTCTTCTGGTCGATGCTCTATTACTTCAAGCACTTTTCCTTCATACAGCCCTAAAACTATAAAACAATGGGAAGGACAGAATGTTTTTGGTATTGTATTAAATCTGTCCAACTTCACAGGACCTGTGTAGCTTTAAAAAACTACCAAAATCTGCTTGTCCATTTACCATAAAGATGGAAGTTGTATTTTTTTAGTCCAAAGGCATCTTATATGTCTACATACCAATACCAATATTTTTTTCTGCTTACTTTGTTTGTCACCTCTAAAAGTTAAGAATAAAGTCGACATATGGAATATATGAGGGGAAAAAAGAACACACACACATACACACACAAATTAAAACATGAAATTCTGATATCTTTATAAGATTGTCTGTTGATAGATAGTTAGATTTGAAAGCACCTAACAAAAATCATCTTGTCCATTTACCATAAAGATGGACTTTGCTGTTCTAAAAATAGAGAGTTTTGTCCATATATTTCTCTGCATACTTTGTTCCCCCCCTTTTAATATATTGTATGCAAGATGACACCTGATCCTAAGACTGGGGCTGCACCTTCAAAGGTTAAGATTGAAGTCATACATATGCAATATATATACACTGGAGATCAAAATTAGAGAACAAGTTGGTGGTGTTAATATGGCTCCTGGTGCTAATTTCCTTAATTATCTGACACGCCCTATTTAACTGGCAGCCTA
>JAOUQT010002427.1:0-12562 GCA_025769995.1 Xyliphius kryptos | reverse complement strand
CAGATAGGGATTCGAACCGGGAATCCCCAGCGCTGAGAGGCGAATGTGCTAACCACTAAGCCACCGTGCAGCCCAGCTTCAGATATATGTAAGTATTAATTAGTATCCTTATTTGTTAGCCACTGTTTCATTGTCCTCAGTTCTTTATGTTGTTTCTTGGTGTCTCTCGTTTCCTGGAGGCTCATGTTTCGCACAGTTGTCTAAATGAGTATCAGACGACTCAAAGAATCATTCGCGTTTTAGCCACTAGGAGGACCCGGTCATTTACTTTGACAGATTTTTTTTTTTTATTCCTTAAGAGCTTTTTTTTTTTTTTGCTCAACTGTGAATGAGCACTTTTGATATCTCTCGTATTTTTAATTCTGTAACCAGGTCATTAAAATGGTAGACAGTAACATATTAACCCCATGTGCCTCCTGATAGTTCAGTTGATTGATCATTAACAGTTCTGTAGTTAATAATAATGTGGGGTATTAAATATCCAACGAGAAGTTTGGTGTTTCTGTCGAAATAATAATAATAATAATAATTAATATTATTATAATTATTATAAAAATATTAAGCGAGTTGTTTTTTCAGTACCACGGACAGCGCATGCGCCGAAACAGAAACACGATGCCTTCAGACACAAAGACTCGGTTCAACAAAGTTCAAACCCTGTGCTTCAGTACAGCAGACATTCTGTAGACTCCACTTAGACACTGTGTACCAGCTTGTCGCAGTCGTGTCTGCTGGCTGGCTTCAGTCCATGACATCTAAAGACATGATATCCCATTTCTGATCGATTATAATAATGTTTTTTAGAGACAAAACTAGAGGAGGACTTGATCTTGACTTAAAAAGTTTAAGGGCAATTTTTTAATGAATGGTGGATTTGAAGTTTATATATTTTAAATGTACAAATTATTATATAGTGATGTTTGGGGTGATTCAAAATCTGAAATGAATCAATATAGTGTGAGTTGTGACCACGCTGTTCAAACATTTGCTTTCTAACATGAATTCAGGTGTTCCAAAAACACAATAAGAATTCACAAAGCGAAAGCAAATGAAGGAAAGCAAGAACACATTTGTTTTTCCAAGAACATGGTAGGGAATCATGGTGCCAAGTTTCAGCCTTGTAAGTACTTGGGAGGATTCCAATCTTTTAAGACCTCTGCTTAACCCTTAAGACCCTTAACCCTCAAGACCCTTAACCCTCATTGCTCCAGGGTCCTGTTTCAACCCTGTGTTCTGACCCCAACCAAGTTGGGTTACTTGTCGCCCAACGCTTTTACTTACCACGTAAAAGTGTCATTCAAACTAATTAAATACCAAACGGCTGGAATTTAAATAAACTGCATATCATTCTTCGTGGTTTTAAAACCCACATTAATGCATTTACACATTTGTTGTGCTACGTGATCACAAACATGCAAACCCTGAGCGAATACAATGCCAAAACCATAGACATTAAAAATCTCCATCCAAGTTGCCAACTCCCATCACTCCTTATAAAGAATTATTCGCTGGATTTTCAAGTGTTCCTTTAGGAATTGCGGCCTATTCAATTAAAAGAATGGTTGGGAGATCATTGATGTTGAATGACTAGGCCTGGCTCACAATCAATGTTCCTATTCATCCCCAAGGTGTTCAATAGGGCTGAAGTCAGGGTTCTGGAGTTCCTCCACAACTTATTAATGTTTAATGGACTTTCTTTGTGGAACAAAAAAGACTTCTGTCGAGACCTCAGAGGAATGATTTGGGCTGCTGTGATGTGTACTTCTTTCATGCCGTGCCTTTTTTGCAAGATGACCAATTATTTATGAGGTGACTGACGTATGCTGAAGCAGCGGTATTGATTGTGCATATTCGGCAAATGCAAGTATTACTTCATCGAGGCTGTAGCAGCTTGATTTAGAATGTTGACAACTTTACATTTGAGCAAACAAGGTTTTTAGAAATCAGGGAAAAACTAGGAACTGGGTGAGGAAGACCCAGATGATGATGATGATTCACAAGACATGATGAAAACCTTTTTTTATTTATTAATACAGTTCAAAGTGTGTAAATAATTAGATGCAGGAATCAGAGTTCAGGTAATACCGCCCTCTAATGGACAGAAGATGACAAATGAATTAAATGTGTTTAACCATAATTCACTCCTAATTATGACTTCATGTATATTTTCGTGTCTACAGTAAAAGCAGACGTTTCAAAAATGATTTTACTTGATTTTGTGTAATATATGTGTAAATATAACACTATATAGACAAAGGTATTGGGACACACTTTAAATTGAGGTGCTTCAGTCTTATTGTAACATTGGTGATATGTATATTTTGCCAGGGAAACAGATGTTATATTTTTTCTCCTTGACAACTGGATTATTCATTGTGATGTTTAGCAGGTCCACTTCCACACAGCCACTTAATCTAATTTTGTTTCCACTCTGTGATTAGTAAATTACTGCAAAATGAAACGCCATTTACCCGCATTGGTGTGCGACAACAGCCATTTTTCTTCTTGCATGATTCTGTCTGGTTCACTCTCCTTCTCGCTCATTCTCACCCTTTTTTTCTACCTCCCTGCCCCCTTATTCCCTCCACCTCCAATTTCCTCAATAGGCACACTCACTCACACATCCACACACACAAATACAGACTATATGGGGCAATTTAGAGCATTCAAATCACCTTAAATCAAAGTGCTGGGTTAATACACCCAGGACAGGGCGCCAATCCATCGCTGGGCACACACTCGATAAATGGGGCAATTCAGAGCAGTCAACCTTGCGGACTGTGGGAGGAAACCGGAGAACCCGGAGGAAACCCAGGCGGACAGGGGAGACCATGGAAGACTGAGATTCAAACCGGGAATCCCAAGCGCTAAAAGGAGAACGTGCTAACCACTAAGCCACCGTGCCACCCTCCCATTGACTTTATAGACCAGTCAAAGGTGCTGTTACTTCTTGAAATTCATGTTTTTTTCTTTAATCGGCCTTTTAACAGGGGCTTGATTAACAGCTTTATGAGGGTCCTCAGAGAAATCCACTAGTCTTTCAAAGTTGCATACAACAAAATAAGTGACACTATTGGTTCTGTTCAATTACTCTGTTCAATTACATGAAAATCATTTGATCTGAATGTTTATTAATTTAAAGCTTCAACCCAAGATCACATTTCTTTCTTTCTTTGATGCATCAGATTCAACTACGCACATAAAACATACGAAAATATAATTCCTCCCCAAAGAGAAACCAAAATCAATAAGGTTACATCAGGAACATCTGCCCCTAAAAACAACATTTAAAATACTGCATTTTTTCCAAACATGCATTAAACGTTTGCTTTACAAACACACAATGTACATTTTCAAGGCTGCTTATACAAATAAGGGTCTCGGGGGGTATGAATCCAATGCTTATTGGGCAAACCCCCCCGACCGGTCCTTCACAGGGCAGTCATGCAAGCAAAAACCCACCCACACATTTGCACCATGGGGCAATCACCACCATTTCACCTGCTAGTATGGTTTAGAATGCATATGGAAATATGGATCTGGTCGAACCCCAATGAAAACACAGCAGACGAGCCCTGAAAGACATCAGGAATCAAAGCCAGTGCTTTCTGCAGTAGGTTCCGAGCGTTGACCCCAATTCCAACATGTTACACAGTAAAACCTTTGTAATAACATCATTAATCCAATTTATTTCCGAGGAAACAGAATAGTGTGATTACAGGTAAGCAATGTGAGTTTACTTACTAGTTGAATCTCAAAACCACGCTGCCATTCTGTTTGTTTGTCCTTGTTCATGCTTACTTGTCACTTACTATTGCAGCAGGTGCTTTCAGCTTCGTCAGCTCTGCAGAGAGCCCTATTCCCACTAGACTTGATCTAATTCCTTGCTGTGTAGGACTAATTTCTGGTGCTGGTGTCAGACTGCTGGCTGCAGAAAACAGTATGCAATACCATATACTTAAAGTGTAATATTCAGCGACTCTCGGCAGTTTGTTAAATGGAGCGTCAAGTTTTCTGCTTTTCCACGGTACACTCGGAATCTCACAATACAGGCAGAATTAATGTTGCATGGGAGTTTGTTTTCGGAAGGGGATGGATGCTGCAAAAGTGGAGATACATCCTGGGTGAGACGCCAGTCTATCACAGATCACTGTGCACACACGTCTACTTATCGGTTTACACGCTCATCCTGTACCAATCCGTTGCTATAAACACTATGAGTGAGCGAGGGACGGGTTGGCTCGGTGGTCAGGGTGTTGGACTATCAATCAGAAGGTTGGGGTTCAAATCCCAGGTCCACTGAAGTTACCAATGTGGGTTCTTGAGCAGGACCCTTAACCCAGGGTGCTACATCAACCCTGTGTTCTGATTCTAACCAAGTTGTAAGTTGTTTTGGATAAAAGCGTCTGCTAAATAACAAAATGTAAATGTAAACTTCGAGTGCCTTATTGAGTTTAAAAAAGGAGTACAAACGATAGAAAAAAACAAAACAAGGTTTGATCCTTTAATGTGAATGCAATGTTTTTCAAATGCAAATCATTAATAAACTGGTCTTCCCTGACGTAATTTAGTCCGGTTTTCAAAGTGAATGCTCATCGATAAGTAACAGGTTTCCGGTTTCTGAACACTTGAATCCAAAATACTAAATTACAAAACGCAGTTTATGAAAAGCATTGGTTAAATTATGTATTGCATTCACTCACTAAGCCACTGTGCCACCTTTATTTAAATAAAGTATCTAAAAATATACTAACCAACAACGAGGCACCATGCGAAAATAACGAAGTTATTAAAAGCAAAACACTTTTAAGAAAACAATGAAACCAAATGTGGAAAAACCTCCAGAGGTTTTAAGATCAGTATCCTAGAACAGGAAAGGCGAGTGATCTGGGACAAATAGTAAAACTTGTATTGCTGCCATTTACCAGAGGGTGATTGGGAAGCAAAGTTAATTTCTTACTTTGTACTTATCTAGTTCACTGTAATTTAAGATGAGGCCAAAGGGCCAGGCTTTAATTGGGGTAAGATGACTTTCTTGCCTGCTACATCAATAAACGTTGTCCCAATGTAAGGAAGACTTCATCTACAGCCTTTCATAAACTCTAGAGTCTTAAGAGAAGGTTTTTACTGTTTTGCCAGCTCACTGGTTGAAATAGCCTACATATTCATATATTTCTGAAAACTTTTTTATTTCTTGGCACTTAAATTTTGCACTTAAAGCTTATCATACGGGCTATGATATACCCACAAATAAAAACAAGTGGTTAGCTTGGCATATAGTAGACTTTAAAGGGTGAAAACAGTGTCTCATACTTGTGATCTTACCATTTGAGATGTGTTTTACAGCCAAATGTAAACAGGGCCATAGTGTTACGTACATGTCTGTATCGTACAGTGCAGTCCAAAGTTTTCAGCTGTCTGCATAGTGGGGTTGTATCTTGGCTTTTAGTCTACTGAGAAAAAAAAATTGACAGAGGGGGGGTTGTGCTGCAAAACACTTGAGTGGTCTGTTTACCTTTTGTACTTTATAGTAACTGAGAACTAAGTTAGGTTTAAGTTTATGCTTGATGCGGTGACTTCAGAATAAGGAAATCATGTCATGGTTTGTCTAACGTGCTAATCGCTTGTCAGTAATGGTAGCCAACACCTTAAATGTTGCATTCCCTTTTAAGAAACCCACACACAGTGGTGTGTAGTACCAATGATGTGGAAAGAGAAGTGCTTTTTGTGACAAGCTTTTTTTTTAAATCATGTTCTGTATACCATATAGACAAAAGTACTGGGACATTTAAACATAACATATACAAAATGTTTTTATGACTTTCATTCTATATTGATGCCACACTGGAAAATGACCACACACACACTCAAATCTTACTGAAACCTTCTTAAACGTATACAAGCTTGGAATTATGCATTCAATCCCCATTCAAGTTTATCCTCAATCCATTTGTTACTGTATAATTCAGTATTTTATATATATACACACACACATACACACACACACACCATTAATAGTTACGGTCAGCTAGCGAATAAGTGCTCACCCTAGCTTGAGCAGAGAAGAGCCAGGTTGCCAGATGAATTAAAATAGCGATGAATCAAAACAGCCAAAACCACGCAATACAAAAAAGGGAACCG
Organism: Xyliphius kryptos; assembly: GCA_025769995.1. Taxonomy (NCBI): domain Eukaryota; kingdom Metazoa; phylum Chordata; class Actinopteri; order Siluriformes; family Aspredinidae; genus Xyliphius; species Xyliphius kryptos. The sequence continues at coordinate 6,421 of JAOUQT010002427.1, read as the reverse complement.
ACACGCGTGACACACAGACACAATAAACAAGCAAGGATAGGGACAAGCGGAAACAGATCGAATTTAAAAGAAAAGTCCCTGTCACATGACAAAGGGACAAGCAATAACGAAACAGTTAATGAACTAAAACGGGATACGACCAAACAAAACAAGTTAATTATGTGAAAACAGAATGAAACACAGGTAAGGAGCACTGAGCGCTCCTGACATATCGCCCCCTTTTTCAAAAGCGTCAGACGCAGGAGGGTGCAATGACGGGCAGGCGGCGGACGAGAAGCAGATCCCAAGTCCGTTACATGACAAAGGGAGAACCAATACAGAAACAGGACAGTTAATGAACTAAAACGAAAACTGAAAACAGAACAAAACACAGGTGAGGAAAAATAGTTTTTAATGCATTTAAACTGTGGTTAAACTGCTGCTGGGGCTAAATTCCAGCCGTTACAATATATGGTCAGAACCACCCGTTCTTAAGTGGCTATTTGTTTTCACAAAGTTAAAATTCTCCAAAATGCATGACAAGGTGCTTAACTTTACATACACACTAATAAAGGTATTAAAACCTACAATAAATATCAATGTGTCCTAATAGTTTTGTCCTTATAATCAAACTTGTACAGCATGAAGTGAACATTTTGGCATGGTTTAATGATATTGTAAAAGAGTCTGTGCACATTCAGTACATACTCAATAAAAACCCTTTATTCTGACCAGTTATATATCTACCCAGGCACAGATTTCTTTTGTAAGACCCTCTTACTTGAGTGAACATTCAAAATGTTCATCTGCGTATGACAACCCAAGACTGATGGCTTCATTTATATCTCCCATTGATCCTGGCTTTCTTTGCTCCAGGACAAAGAAAAGGAGTGTGGAGACAGAAAGGGGAGGAGAGAATTGAGAATAGTGGGTCCAAGTTACTTTTCTCATTATTGCGCATTATAGAAGATGAGATGAGTCTGGCTTTATTGACTCCAGTGTTTGCATGGCAAGGGCAGAGATATTGATCTGCTTTCATTTATACCTCAATTGAAATATCAAATATTGTCATTATTGATTGTCATCCCTCCAAAATAGTCTTTTCTTGTAGCTCCAGGATGTTTGTTCACATGAATGTCATGCAAACTAAGAAAATATGTCATTACACAGTAATTACAGGCTGGAGTTTGTCTGGTTATGACAAACAGGTGACATATTTAGTTTGGACATGTGTCTTTACCTTTCAAACAAAACTTTTATTTTCCTGTCACTCATTCTGATGAACTGAAATTACGTTATGTTACGGGTTTGATTGACAGCTTCCCTATTATACAGTTTAGATTTTATACTGAACAAGACATTTTTGAAAACAAGATTATCTCTATTGCAACAGAACTATTGCATCACGTCTTGGGTCCTGACAGCATCTGCAGTTTTGTCCCAGTTTGTTATGCTTGTGTTTCGATATCTGCTTTTTATTTCCGTCTGTCTTTCTTGATCTGTCATTCCGAACATTTGGATTCAGATATATGTAACAACATTGATAGGCAACAGTCACTTATGTCAGCTCAGTGCGTCTCACTAAAATGCACGATGGCAGAGTCGGAGTGGTGTGTTTTGCATCACAATTTTATCAGCACTAATCAGCATTCAGAGTCTTCTACTGCCCTGAGGTCTTATGCTCCATTTGACATTAAAGATATGACATGTCTTTTATGCCACAGTGTTATAAGATTTGTGCATGCGTAGTATTAAGCGGGTGAATTTATTTTAACATCTCTACTCCGTTTTATGTAGTTTTTAATGCAGTTTCACCACAATGGCTTTTAACATTAGTGATTCCAGTACATTTACAATAAAGTATAGATCTACATTATGGACCTCTATTTAAATGGAATAGCATAGATTTACATCTGGTCAAATGTCAGTTAAATGTCACATACCATGGAATTGTTCCACCATTAGCACAATGTCACAGCAATGGCTTTCCAAAGGGGGGAAAAATGGTTGCTAAAGTAAAGAAGTAAAAATTGAGGTCAGGTTATGGTTTCCTTAACTAAACTTTCACTGTCAGTAATGAAAAACACAGGGAGCAAGTAAGCAAAAACTTGTCTAGATGGTTACAGTATCAACACCAGCATCTGGTACAGTTTCACACCAATCCTTGATTTTTGGTAAGAACATCTGGGGCATTTACTTATGGGATCAACATATGATGACTCAAAACACAGAACCACAAGACTATAATAATTAGTCGGGGTTCCTGCCATTCTGTTTGTTACATTGGCAAGAGAAACTTGGATGATTACTCCGAAAAAGCCATTCCAAATTTGGAAGCAGCAGTGATCAAAGCTCTGTGAAGGCCAGATTAGTTTAGCCAAAGCAAATTTGTAAAATGCTCTTGCTCTTCTTGGCAAAGGGGCCATTAGTCTGTAACCAAAAATACTGTTATTTATTCATTCATTATCTTCCGCTTATACACTAAGCCACCCTGCCGCCCAAAAAACTGTTATGCGGTCACAAATAAAAATTAATTATGTTGTTGTTTCAACACTGTTTATATGCTGCAGCACTGTATCTACAACTAGTATATAATAAAGCAATAAGTCAAGAGGGCGTGCATTATTGTGAATAAATCACGGAAAAGGAGTGTCAACGAAACAGTGTCAATGTTGATTGCTGAGTAACAGGACACTGGATACTAAATGTAATTTTGTGGCCATTTTACAGAGCAGCTGCAACATGCTTAGTGCTTATCGGGAATCGGTAATCTGTATTTCTATTAATGGTACACCAGTTAAAATAATGTATTGTACATCATGCTTTGATACGAATGTGAAGCGCTCAATAATGTCACGGCTAGACATATGGCTTATCCAATCAGATTTACGGAACGGATCTACCTGTTTTATAATTCCTCTTAAAGGCAGATTTTGTTTAAGGAGGCTGGAAAAAGGGCAATATTTTATAGACCTTTAAAAATTCTCAACTGCTGAGAATCATCCTCCATCCAAATTCTATTTGTTTTGTAGTGATTTGTTTCAGGTCCTGACCATTTAGATAAGAGTGAAGTAGACAAAGTATGTCAAGAAACACATGCACTAAAATGAGACAGAGCTGATAAACTGGACAATGGGTGTAAAAACGAGGAGGTGTATCTAATAAAGTGGTTGGCGAATGTATATCTTATTAGAAACATCAATCTAGTACCTTATTGGACCTCATTTAGCCTTTGGAACTGTAGCAATTCATTGTGGCATTGATTTCACTTGGTGTTGAAATCATTCTGCTGCAATATTGGCCTGACAGAATAGCTCCTTGCAATTGCCACAAATTAGATGGACATGTTAGATGGAGCTCCTGACATGCTCTGTAGACTCCATTCTGCCTCATCCTGAAGATGCTTTATAGGATTCAAATCTCGAAACTGTGAAAGCCAGAAAGCACTCACTGCCATGTTCTTTTAACCAAACTGACTATTTGGCTCTTGAGGCATTGACCACTGTCCCGCTGAAAAGATCATCCTGTCCAAGGGTGTACAGCTGTCCTGAAGGGAGAAACTTACAATTAACTGGTTTCAGAGACCTCAGGGAAAAGAAAATATTCCCTTAAAGCATCACTTCACATCTGCCAGCTTGAACTGACACCTGACTGGAACGGTTCATGCTGTTTTTGCCAAATTCTGACTCTACCATCAGTATGGTGCTCAGTGACCCACTTGGTGCTTTTATGCCTGTAGGAATGTTGCCCTGGGGAAATTTTAGTTTCCTCTCAGAAAGCAAGGGCACTCAGAACAGGTCTGCTGTTAAAGCCCATTGGTTCTAAGAAATGATGAGTTGCACATTTTGACGCTCTAGCTGAAGCATCAGTGTTGTATTCAGCTGTAATTTGCTTGACTTTGCATTGCCTTTTTCTCTGAATGATTCTTGACATCCTCTTCTGACCCCTTTCATCGATAAGTTGTTTACACTCAGAGCCTCGCATGATGTTTCTTTTGCATTCACGCTGAAACTGTTCCACAGAGAATTTGCTCCCTTGTATTTGTGCTGCACTTTCGTCATGTGTCTAATTGCATACAGATGGGCAGATATATACTTAAGTCATCATGGAGACCTCAGTGCGCTGTAGAACACAAAATCTTAACAGAAAGCATCAGCAAAGCCTCCCATCAGCAACTAAACTCTAGTTAATGAAGCAAATGGATAAATAGAGTCCCATCGGTTCCACGTGAAAACAGTGTCATGAAAAACACTTTTAGAACCTTTAGTTTCTCTCAGGATAATAATCTGGCCAACAACTAAGAGCATTTTGAACTAAAAAATCAATAATTCATTAAGATTTAAGGAGATGTAATTGTGGTAACGTGCCAAAATACATTAGGCAGGCAGGATTTTTCAGGGTAAATGAATCAGTTCTTTTAATTTTTAAATTGGAGGATTTTGTTCATCCGATGATTGCAGAGGAAAAAGACAAATAATTAATAAAAAAAAATGTATGTGCCAGGATTTGAAAATTTTTTTAATATATATTTAATAAATTTAATATATATTTTTTAATTTATATATATATATATATAAAAATTAAAAAATATATATATTTTTTTTTAATTACAATTTTTCAAACTGGGAATCCTGGCGCATAAATTATTTTTTAATTTTTTTTTTATTTTTATTATTTGTGTGTGTGTGTGTGTGTGTGTGTTTGAAATTTTACATTCTTTAATAATATATATATATATATATATATATAGAGAGAGAGAGCGAGAGAGAGAGAGACTTTTGACTTTTGACACCGCTTTATTTAACCAAAATTACGTTCTCATATGCAGTAAAAAGAAAAATCTGAAAACAATCACCGAAACAAAGATCTACACATGTTTAAGTAAATTCCGTGCGTTTTTAACTATTAATATTCCAGATTCGACCAGTAGGCAGAAGATCCTACTTATAGTCTCTTGTGCTATTAATGCTTAATGTCATTATCTTTGTTACCCATGTTTGGTAGAGAGGTTTAAAGCATTATTTATATATATATATATGATTGAACAATAATTATCAACCATCATAAAGACCATCAGAAAGACCCATGTTCCCATGTTCATTTTAAGGAGGATCAATGTATGGATAGCCACAAACCTTGTAGTCCAAACATTATTTATATATACATATATACACATGCATTGAAGGTGCAAAATCACGTTTTTGTGTATAACTGCCAACTTAAGCACCACAACAATTTAACCTAAAAATGAACCATATCTGGCCTACACCCTTTAGTTTCACCTCTTGTATACTCATCCCCATTCTTGTTCTGTCACAGTTCAGGTCCATTTTGGCTTTAAAAAGGCTTTCAGAGCACAGCACAAGGGCCCTGAGAGTGGCACACTGAAATGGAACAGATCTTTCTTCAATACAACCCTGCTCTTACCAATTGACATGTTGAAAGTGTGTTGAATTGAATGATTCATCCAGCTAAGGCCATGTGTACTCAGAAAGCTTCAATGGTGTCATACCTGTATCTTGAAAATAATATAAATAAATAAATCTAGTTAATGGCATCTATGGAAGACTGTTGGCACCTATACGGTAAACCCTTACCAAGAAAACTGATCTTATTCTTATTTCTAAACGATAATAAATGACGATCAAATAAACAATACAATAGAGGCACTTGCTAATTCGCAAGTATGCAATTATATTTATACTAACCGACCCGCAGTGTAAGGCACTCCATATAATTGAGCCCTTGACTAGTATAACGTAGTCGGTCCTATTTCTGCCTCACCAACTCTGGAAGTATTCATGTAGTCAGTGTGTTGAGCAGATTGTATAACTATGCTTCCGTGACTAAAAACAATGGATAGCACGTTTTCAAATGTTGCAGCCATGTTGGAAAAGTTGGAGAGCAACAGTTTTATCAATAACATTTTTTTCAGAAATGGCATTTGTATAACATTTGTCGAAATTGATGTTTCTTGTGAAGCGGTGGCCGTATTAGAAAAAGTTGGTCGGGCTTTGTTGTGCGCATACCATGGTACCGGGTTATGGTTATGTTGCAGGAAAACCCTTTTGTGTTTCTTTTTAATGCAAAAGTGTAAGTACAGTCAAAAAAATATTTAAAACCGGTTTAATTTGATGGTTAAAATGATAACTGTGTATCTGAATATAGAAGATGCGTTAATATTTCTTTACTTTAAAAAGAAAGAAATATGGGATTTGTGCCCAAATGCTCGCATAAGATTATATATAATTGATATATATTATATTTTTGGTTATTTAGCAGACGCTTTTATTCAAAGCGACTTACAAGTATCCCATATGATAGTTGGGATAAGAACACAGTTACACACAGAATCCCTGGAGCAATGAGGGTTAAGGGTCTCGCTCAAGGACCCACATTGGTAACTTCAGTGGAGCTGGGATTTGAACCCACAACCCTTAGA
>JAOUQT010002420.1:0-12562 GCA_025769995.1 Xyliphius kryptos | reverse complement strand
TATGTGTGTGTATGCCCAGCCGTGTAACTGGACACAGTTGCACGCCGGTCCCAAGTCCGGATAAATGGGGAGGGGTGGAGAAAGCAATGGCAAACTACTCCACTATACTTCCAAAATACTTCGTGAATCACGATTCATGAAGTGACCGAGGGTCGGCTACGACTGATCGGGATAATCAATCAATCAATCAATCAATATATATATAAACAAACACATTTATTCTTTATTCTATATTTTATATTATATTTTAGTGTCTACATCGAATAAATTGTATATACATTGATTTTAATACATATTGGTGCCTCAGTTTTCATTAATTTAAAATTTCATTGAATGTTTGCAAACAAATTACCAACAGACACAGAGGTTTCTCTGGCCATGGCCTCTGACCATGTTTCTCTGGCCATGTGGCCATGTTTATATTTACGGTCAATGTTTTTCTTACCTTCATGGTTACATGGGATTACATGTTAAACAGATTAACTGCAAAATTAGAACATTTTAACATAACTAAAATGCACACACTCACTCACTTAAACATCTCTTGTCATAGGGAGCAAGTGAGACTGAATGGGTTTGGGATGTTCCTGTTTGTGATTTACCCCGGTGCCTTCGTGGATCTGTTCACTACTCATCTGACCCTCATCTCACCTGTGCAACAACTGCGGATCTTCTGTGCTGGTATGTATTTGTAGCTGCACTTGTGTTTATATTGAGTTTTCTGTTTAACTGTTTATAGGTTTTCCTTCTATAATATTTCACATACTGAGAATGTAGTAGAGTAATCCTTTCTGTTCACGTGTGAAAAAACACTGCTTTATTAGTTAAAGTGATTAAAACATCAGTAAAGTTAATTTCTTTAATGTTTTGTTTGTTCCATGCTTTACAATGTTTGTTTCTTCTTAATGCACACTATGACATAAGCACATGTAATTTGTCCACCAGAATCAGGTTTATTTGGCCAATTATGTTCCACACACAAGGAATTTTATTGTGGATAGAGGTGTTTTTCTAGTATTCAGTTACATTTTACTAAACAGTATGTATTTATTTTCATAAAGGTGCAAATCCTGTTCAGGCTTTTTCTTGTAACCTGACAATTGGGATCAGGCTTCTGGCCCTTAATAAATTCAGCTGCATAGATAATAAAATGTGAATAGAAGCAGGGGCGACCTGAAGGTTCCTGGTTCGATTCTCAGTCCCATTAATTATTGTGGCTGAAGTGCAATGGGCACCTAACCCCAATTGTTCTCCAGGCTCTGTATACAAAGCTGGCCATCACTCAGGGCAGTGCTCACTTCACTCAATATATATATGTGTGTGTGTTTTACTGCACTGATGAGTTAAATGTGGATTACAAATTCCTTTGTGTAAAGCACAGTTTTCTTCCTGTTTTCTGGTTTCCTGCTGCTCTAAATTTCCTATATAGAGTGAGTGCGTGCCAAGTGATTGATTGTGGCACTGTTTTGGGTGTCTCTATCAAGCGCCCAAGGAGTTCTTTCTTCCCTGCGCATGAGCATAGAGATCAGAACCCTAATAGAGGATTAAGGGGAAGATAATAAATGAATGGATGAACATTCAGCGGCCCATTAAACTTCATCAGCACTTTCGGGCCCTAAACTCACAATTCCCAAAAATGCAACTATCTACAATTTGTGGCACACCAGTCTCAGCTAAACAGTAAATCCAGACACCATACAACCACCCAAATTTAGGCCTCTGTCCGACTCGCCTACAAGGGAGCCAACAGCGCCTGTCTCCAAATGTGGGACCGGTGCTACTCTGGCGGCTGGACAGCCTTATCCACAGTTGCCTGGGTGATGGATTTGGACCCACTTTAAGGTTGCAGTAGGTAGCTAGATGACAAACTACCTCAAAAACACCTACTCCACCACGGCTCTGCTGTGCATTATCCTGCGTATGTTCTGCCAAAGTCGATGGTCAGCCAAAAGGATGCCATTGTGTACACACACTTGGAACAGATAATGCGGACAATGAATAGAGCAAAAAGAGGTGTGTCCAAAATTTTTACTGTCACCGTATTTACATTTAAGGTTTAAATCAAAATGCTCTCATTCTCTGTGTTTTGTCTCACAGTGCAGATCAGTTAAAATGAAATAATTTCTAATATCAATACTTTGATAGTCTTTGTGCTTTATTATGGATTTCAAGGTGTATGGCACAATTTCATGCTGTGTGTAGCAGCTGTGTGCTTCCTCCTCCTGCTGCCTGGTATTCTATTTCCCTTTTTCTACACCGGTGCGGGAGCCCTTGTTACTGAGGTGGTGGAGGTCAGTGCCATTATCTGTTTCAGTATCTGTTGTATGTACAGTAAATCTTGGAATTTAATATCCTTACTATAATTCAAGAAATTTAGTTAATTAACCCGTATCATCTCTCTGGTCTTTGGGACAGGGATCTCCATCGAGTGGACCTCGCGGGCTATTTGTAGGAGATCTTGTGACTCAGTTAGAAGACTGTTCTGTAAATGGGGTGGAGGACTGGCATTTGTGCATACAGAAACTTACCCATGAGCCTCAGAGTGGTTACTGTGTCCATGATGCCACCCTACAGCTGAACCGTGCTGCAGACAGAGGTACCAGGTTCAGAGCTAGACCACATGTCATAGTGCATATGCTTTGGTGACTCATGTTGAAGTTCTATAGATAAGAAATAAATTGTCTCATCTGAACAGCGTCAATTATGAGGAATACTTTGTAGTACAAATGTAAAACAATAATATTTAAAACATAAATTTACTTTAGCCAATTGTTGATCATTTAAATTTATACTAGACATAACAAAAGGTCTTATAACATCACAAAGATGTTTAAAGAGAATAAGAATTAAACACTGAAGCTTTTACAGCATTTACATTTTTATAAATAAAAAACACTTCACGAATTAACTGTTCAGATCGTGACAGTTCAAACAGTGATTTACTGTTCAATATGCATTAGTTCTGCTTTTTTCAAACACTAATGATATTAATCTCTTAATAATCACAAGACCTTAATGTAGTCAGAATTTGGACTAGGCATACCACTACAACTCTGACGCAGCCTTTCTCCTCTTTTCCAGTGCCACTGCGCTACATTTAAACATCAAGTTAAATCTTTGCATTAAACAACAAAATTTGATGCAACTGATAAAAAAAAATGAAACACATTCAAAATACAAAATAAAATAATTTTAACACATAGCAAGTATGAGCTTAATATTTAGTTCTCTGAGATTTAACATCAAATCTTATTATTTTTCCATAACTATGATGACCATAAGGTGAAACAATGATTCAAGCCACCTTTTTAAATAGTAAAAGACCTAAAATTATGTCTGGCAATCAGATACAAGCATAATATACAAGCCAACTTGTTGAATTTGAATCTCTTGTTGTACTGTTATTTTGTCTAAACATTTAAAAAAAAAAAATTTGCCTGTGTCACTTTAGGACTTTTTTGTATTAATATTATATAATAAAGAAATAAGAGGGTGTGCATTATTCTGAATAAACCACAGGAAAGAGGTGTTATTAGGGCTCAATGTGCAAGTAGAGTGCCGTTACACCTTTTTACTGTGGTTTATGCACAATAATGCACAACCTTGTATGCCTCATTACTTTTATAAAACCAACACACTATAATAAAAAACAAGTTTTTTTTCATAAATACGTAAAAGTTTTTAAATACATAAAAGTTCTTTGTGTCCGATCACCAACGACAGAAAATTGAGTACATTCGGAGAATAGTGTGTCAAATTATTTGAAATCGGACCCTGTAAGATCATATATTAAGATCAAAATTATCGAGGTATAGAAACCTCAATAATAAAATGTAACTTTTAGTCATACGAGTGCTTACTCCACTATATAGTAATAACTTCTTTTAATGGTTTAAGCTTTAAACTTTCTAACTCAGTTTTATCAGCACGTTAAATCATTACTTTTTGTCAGAGGTACACAATGACATGCAAGGTATAAAAAATAATAAAGCATCAGAAGTGCATTATAGTGAGTAAAAAGGTGGTGTTAGGCATGATGTGATTTATTTATAATAATGCAAACCCTTCCAGTGTCTTATTGCTTTTATAAAACTATATTTTTTTTACAAACACACTATAATAAAAAATAAAAGGTTTGATTCATAAATTCAATAATTGAAATTAAAATCATTAATAAACTGGTCTTTCGCAACATGATCGATCAGCATTTTCTTGAAAAGAAAACGGACTAGATGTGTTACAGGAGTCCGGTTTCTTTAACAAGTAAATACAGCCATCTAGTGGCAAAATAACTGAATGCAGTTTAGGCCAAATAACATTGGTATTGGTTATTAAATATCAGGCATTGATTTAAATGTGAAGCGGTTAAAGGTGTGCATTTTTGTCAGTAATATCACGGCTGAACAAATGGCTCAGCCAATCAGATTTTAGAAACGGAAGTACCCATTTTATAAAAATTATTAACTTGTCAGAGGTCAAGTATTAACATGTTTAATTAGTTGAATTATTAGGGTCGCGGTGGGGTTCCCTATGCCCATCCAGGGAAGAACATCTCGAGCGCTGAGCACACACTCACTCACACATCCACACACTATAGGGGCAAATTAGAGCACTCAATTTACCTGGAATCCATGTTTTTGGACTGTGGGAGGACACTGAAGAACACACAAAACCCACCCAGATCAGGATTTGAACCGGGAATCCCCAGTGCTGAGAGGCGAACGAGCTAACCACTAAGCCAATAAAATTATTTGACGTGATTTTATAAAATTAATTACAGATACCTCAGTTTTGAATTATTATAATAAAATTATTTAAAGTAACCTTTTATTTCCAATCAAAAGAGATCAGCTGGAACTTTTGTTTTATGTAATAACAAAGTTTATAATGTGTACATAAAGTAAGCTTAATACAGATTTGACTTGCATAATTATTTCTTTTCATTATGTACAGTGTTTTTTTTACTTTTTTGAGCCATGGCACACAACCATCCAAAAGTTACTAAATGACGCATTGTAGTTTAAATGAAACTGAAACACCTGTCATTTTGGTGTGGGAGGTTTTAGGGCTAAATTGGAGCGGCCTGGTGGCCAAGCTTTATAAATTGCACAATGCACCAGTAAGAGCAGAGTGTGTTCAAGGTTTAATTAGCATGGTAAGAGCACAATTTTGCTCAAAATATTGCTCAACATTATGGGCGACATACCAGAGTTCAAAAGATTAGTTTGATGAACATAAAAGTGAAGTTGAACATCTCCCATGACCTGCACACTCACCAGCTCTAAATATCATTGAGCCACTTCGGGGGGTTTTGGAGGAGCGAGTCAGGAAACGTTTTCCTCTACCAGCATCACATAGTGACCCAGCCACTATACTGCAAGACGAATTGCTTAAAATCCCTCTGACCACTGTGCAGGACTTTGTCATTCCCAAAACAAATTGACGCTGTATTGGATGCTAAATGAGGACCTACACCATACTAATAAATTATTGTGGTCTTAAGCCAGGTGTTTCAGTTTCATTGTCCAACCCCTGTGTAATGACAATATAATTTCTGGATTTACTCAGCATAAAACCTGTGCCTGTTTACATAAACAAAAAGATGATATCTTGGCAGGGATTAAAGAGAGGCACACACGAAGCTCTTCCTCAACTACTTTGTCTCTCTCTCTGTTTTTAGTTTTTATAGTAGTCATGCTTTAAAAGAGCTCAACTAAGTAGGATTTAAGAAAAATGGGTGGGATTACTCATTAAAATCCCAACCAGAAGAAATAAATCTTATACATGTAAACCATAATTCAAAGGCAAAATGGGGGAATAATTCATAAAAATGCACAAAGTGCTTTCCATGAAAAGTTAATATTTTACCCATATTTCAACCATATAATCAACTTCTTATGTAACAGATTTTTAGTATTTTACTTCTCAGAGTTGGTATAATACAAGTAAACTGCTTGTATTATACAAACAAAGAAATCTGTCTTAAACAGCACTCTTATAATATTTAAATTGTAGATTGGGTTACATGTTCTAAATGATAAGATTTTCAACTTTTAAATGCTGAATGTGATTGATTATGACAAAGATGAAAAAGATGCCAAATCATTTGTAGTGACCTAAATATTTTTTGACCAATTAAGTGAAACTGGGCAATTTCCTATGGCACACTGGATGATCTATGATGACAAAGTGGTTGAAAATGACTGATGTACATTGTATTTCCTAAACAATTATAGTTTGTTGCTATAAAATAAGTAAAGCAAATTAATTTTAATGACTTTAGAAATGTATGGACTTCTACTAAAATGGTGTTGCTTATTTTTGGGGTCCTTCTGCTTTTTTTTTTTAAATAATTTAACCAGGCCTCAACCAAAATAGAATTTTTCTAACAAATACATTACTTAAATAAACCATTAGTCTAGTAATGGGAAATTAAATAATTACTGAAGAACATTCATGTGGAGTTGTGTGTTTTGGAAAATGTGCTACCTTGTGCTCTATTCCAGTAACATATTCCTCTATTCATTTCCTTCCCTTTTAGCATATAAGCGTCTGGATGGCACGATGGACTGCTGCAGTAATAGCAGCATGATTGATCTCTGCTTCGCTTATAACCAGAATGGCAAAATGGTGAGACAGCACTCGGACCATCCTCAAGAAACATGGCAGTCCTCATTTTTCTGAGCACAACATTCTGTCTCTTTTACAGTTTGCTTGTTTACCAGCTCGAAAGACTATCCAGGCAAGCCGTACATGTCAAACTAATGCTGACTGTCAGGCTCAGTTTTCCCCCAGTGTGTGCGTGATCCCCTCGCTAGAGAACCAGACACGGTTGATCCGGGTCAGACATCCACCCCAGATGGATATGCTGTTTGTGGGCTACCCCTCACACCTACAGTATTCAGGTCAGAATGTTGGTAGTGAAATTAAGCCATGTGTTAATGTGAGGTTGTAGTTATTTTTAGAATGATTTCTGAACTAGAATTTAAAACAGTTAATTTCTGAAATGTTTTCTGTTTTATACAGTGAGTCTCACAAACTTTGTGCCTCGTCTCGGATTCCTTCACCTGGACATACCAGTGATGCTGGAGACTCTGTGCAAGTATCCTTTTTGACACAAAAGTTTTTTGTATTGCAGTCAGTTTTTGAAATTTACAACGTTCTGCTGTACTGTGCAATATTTATAATAATTTTGTGTGTGCATGTGGATATACATGCATGTGGACAAAATTGTTGGTACACCTTGATTAATGAAAGAAAAACCCACAATTGTAATAGAAATAAAATAACATGAATCTGACAAAAGAAAATTATAGACAAGCACGGTAAAGGTAAATATATAAGACCATCTCCAAGCAGCTTGATGTACCTGTGACTATAGTTGCACATGTTATTCAGTAACATAAGCTCCATGGAACTTTAGCCAACCTTTCAGGACGTGGCCACAGGAGGAAGTTCATGATAAATTAAAGAACTGGGTAATACGAATGGTAACAAAAGAGACCAGAAATCTTTTTAAGGGATTAAACGTCAACTTTAATTTCAAGGAAAATTATTGTCAGATTGCACCATCCATCAATGTTTGAGGACTTCATAGGAGATGACCGATAAGAACACCATTGTTAAAAACAAAACAAAAAAGCCAGACTGGAATTTGCCAATCCATGTGTTGACAAGTCACAAAGCTTCTGGGAGAATGTCCTATGGACAGATGAGACAAAAATGGAACACATCAGCTCTATGTTTACAGATGGAAAAAATAAACATATCAAGAAAAGAACACTGTCCCTATTGTGAAACATGGAGAAGGCTTTGTTATGTTCTGGGGCTGTTTCTGCTGCACCTATGTGCAGAGAACAATGAAATCTCAAGACTATTAAGGGGTTCTAGAGAGAAATGTGCTGCCCAGTGTCAGAAAGATTGGTCTCAGTCGCAAGTCATGGATCTTGCAACAGGATAATGATCCGAAACACACAGCTAAAAACACCCAGAAAGAGGAAAACATTGGAGTATTCCGAAGGTGCCTTCTTTGAGCCCTGAACTTAATCCTTTTGAGCATCTTTGGAAGTAGCTAAAACATGCCGTCTGGAAAAGGCACTCTTCAAACCTGAGACAAAAGAAGTAGGCCATAATACCTGCTGAAGAGTACAAAAGTCTCATTGCAATCAAACAATTCCTGTAACTGTCAGTGATTGCCTCAAAATATTGTGCAACAAAATATTAAGTTGAGGGTACCTTCATTTCTTTCCAAGTTTATTTTTAAAATGATTCTGTTGAAGCATTGTTGAATCAGTCTGACTTTTATTTGTTCATTTCCATAGCATTTTTGTTTATTACTTTTCATAGATTCAAGTTATTTTTGTGATCATTGTAGGTTTTTCTTTTAGTAACCGATGGGTACCAACAATTTTGTCCACGTGTGTATACACACACACACACACGCACACAACATTATGTGATCTATTTCTGTGATCATTGTAGGTTTTTCTTTTATTAACTGATGGGTACCAACAATTTTGTCCACATGTGTGTATACACACACACACACACACACACACACACACACACGCACACAACATTATGTGATCTATTACTTGTGAAAATGGTGCTCATATTGTATTGGGTTCTGAATATATCACAGGATGGAAGTGTTATTAGTCCAGACGCATAGTTCAATGCCCTCACAGATCTTTTTCATGATTTATTCACAAAACTGCACAACCTCAAGTTTATTATTGACTATTACAAAAGGGTTGAAAACACAATATTTTAAAAAACAAGTGTGTGTGTGTGTATATATATTTATATGTGTGTATGTATGTATAATTATATATAAATAAAAGGTACCCATGGTGTGAAAGCACTGCACGGAAATATCAATAGTGTTATTTATAAAAATAAAAAAAAAAATTAAAAAAAGATTTTTTTGTTTTTTTCACATCTTATTTCTCAAGAACATTTTTTAGACAAAATTTCATAACCTTAATAAAAAACATTTTTTAAAACATGTTTTAAAAAAAAGATTTGTTTTGTTGGAACATCATACGTGTTGATCCTTAATCACTGATGTTTAAAGGTATCTGGTGTCATTGTCTGGTGCGCTGGCTGTGGTGAACGCAGTGCCATGCTTTGCCCTGGATGGCCAGTGGATGCTGAATGCCTTTCTGGAGGCCACCTTGAGTTCACTACTGGAAAAGAATAGCCGTGAGCTTGTGGGCTTTTTCATCCTGCTTGGAGGTAGCGCCCTCCTGGCTGCCAATGTGGCTTTAGGCTTATGGATGGTCACGGCACGATAACAGACGTTTGTTTCCTCCTGTCAGTGATTTGGAGGAAGCAGATTTTCTATTTTTAAACATAAAGTTTTAACACCAGGTTTGTTTTTTTTTTTTTTTTTACAAACAAGTGGAAATGTGAAGGCTGCAGTTTTCAGAATGCAGCAGTGGCAGTTTCACAGGTAGCTGGATGACCCATCATGTTATAGATTATTTGTGAAATGCAAGTTACACTGGATGTGTTTGAATTTGGGAATGAGCCAAGCTGCTGTAAACTATGTGGATTTATCAAAGACACACTTATGACCTCCATGCCAGTATACTGTATGTTGTGGGTGCCAGTTACGTACATGGACACACAACATACACAGTTTAATTTTAAATGTTAACCCCACAATTTACGTGTGAAGCTCCACTTTCTTTAGAGAAACATAATTTAAACAATTTTGCACTTTTGGTTTTTCGCTTAAGTCATTCTGTAAATAAACGAGCATAATCTGTATTCACCAATAAATTCAAAATTGAACAATATGTTGTTTATGGCTTCATGTTTTTTTTTTTTTTTTTGTATGGAAGGAAGCCATGATGTGTAACTAGAACACAATAAGTTAACTGAGTAACAAAACTAGCAAGTTTTCACTAACATACTTAGCTCAATAATGTTAAAAAGCATTGAAATAAGTAGAGAATATAAATTACCTGTTGCAGGATTTTTGATACATGATGGAAATGTTGACATATTGCAACACCAGACTGTGGACAAAATCTGACTAAACTTGAGGTGGATAGGCTACAACAGTAAAAATCCTAACCACAATTAATATATGTCTTATAAAGTTCTTTCACATGCCGGGACACAATGAACATTGGCGAAAGGAGCACTGCTGAGTCCTATTAACTTGTACCAGCATTACAGACACTAACACACCACCACAGACCTTGAATGGAAAACTGAAATGGTCAGTAAGAGGTTGGGTGTGTGTGTATGTATGTGTATATAAGGTTCAATAAGGTGTGAGAGGGTGTGCATTATTAAGAATAAATCACGAGAAAGTGGTGTTGTTAGGCAAAACACGAAGTAGTAATTCATTAATACACAACCTCGTGTGCCTGATTGCTTTCATAAAACGGTTACAAATAGACTATAATGAAAAAAAAAAACAAGGTTTGTTTAATAAATGCTTTTATTTAAAGCGAAAACGTTAACAAACTGGTATTCTGCAATGTAATCTAGTCCGTTTTTTAAAGAGAATTTTGATCGCTGTGTAAGTTCAAAGAACATCAGTGTCAGATCATACCATCCGTCATTGATTGAGTGAAAGTGGATTTCCTGGGAGACGACCAAGGAGGACACAATTGTTAAAAACAAAACATTACAAAAGCCAAACTGGAATTTCTGTGAGTCACAAAGCTATTGGGAGAACGACCTATGGACAGATGAGACAAAAATGTCACTTTTTGCCAAAGCACATCTGTTGTGTGTTTACAGACGGAAAAATTAGGCATATCAAGAAAAGAACACTGTCCCTACTGTTATGTTCACAGGGTGTCTTTAATCTGTGCAGGGAACAATGAAATCTTAAAACTTTTAAGGGATTCTAGAGAGTTCTAGTGATAACCAGTGTCAGAAAGCTTGGTCACAGGTGCAGGTCATGGGTCTTGCAACAGGATAATTACCTTAAACATAAAGCTGAAAACCACCAAGAATTGCTAAGATGAAAACTTAGCCATCTTAGCCATTGCCTTAAAATGTGCAACCTAATATTACGTTATTGGTTCCAGCATTTCTATCCAGGTCTATTTAATAAGATTTATTTTTTTAAATAATTCTTTTGAAGCATTCTTGAAAAGCAACATCTGACTTTCATTTGTTAATTTTCATAGCATTTTTATTTATTACTACTTCTCTCAGAGAAGGTATTTCTTTTATCATTGTGGGTTTTTCTTTCACTAATCGAGGGATACCAACAATTTTGTCCACGTGTGTATATAGATCTTTCTACATTAACTTGTTCTCTTGATATTGGCCATAAATTTCCACAATTTAGATTTTTTACTTTTCAGGAAACTTTTTTTTGACCATGCTATTGGTGGTTTAATCGTGTGACAATGCCACTGATTTTGTCAGTTCATTTATGTATTTGTGTGTAAAATAGATTGTTTTTCCTCTGGCTTTTGTGTCTTTTAAATGAAAGAAACAAACATGTTCATACCATTTAGTCATTGGAATACTATTTTAGTAAAATTGTTGCATTCCCTAAAAAAGTGCTGGAATGTTAGTAGAAGTGCATCTGGCAATCTGTGGTTCCTTGATTTTCTCTTTGGTTGAAGAGGATCTGACTTGGCTGTTTGCATACTTCATAGTATCCTTTGCTGTAAATTTTAGATCATTGTCTCGCTGGAACATTCATCCTTACTATCCTGGTGGATGGCAACAGATTCTTCTCAGGAACTCTCTGGTCTTTTGGCTTTGTTCAGCTTCTTTTTTGTAATGTGGACCATAAGAACTGCTGTGTGTCAGCTTTCATCTCAGTCATTTCTTACAAACCTAATCCTAAAAGCTAATCCTATTGTATCCAAATCCTTTGCTACATTTCCCAAGTTGTATCAAATACCTGTCATGATATTGTTTATTTATAGGAAACATTATTTTTAATTCATTGAAAACGTAAAACAAATTACACTGTATGTGTAAAAAAGTATAAGGCTAATACAGTAATTTTTATGTCGTAAAGCTTATTAAATAAAGTTGTATAATGTTTAATAAATATGTTAAGTCATGGGGATGGCACGGTGGGTTCGTGGTTAGCATGTACACTTCTCAGCACTGGGGATCCAGGTGAAATCCCAATCTGGGTGGATGTTCTCTACGTGGGTTCTCCGGTTTCCTCCCACAGTCCAAAACCATGGCAGCAAGGTCGCAATTGGGCCTAAATAGTGTGCGTGTGTGTGTGTGTCTGTGTCTGTGTGTCTGTGTGTGTCTGTGTCGTGACCTGACCCTAACATAGAGGGAGATAATGAAACAATGAGTAATTCATTATGACATTTGGGGTAAATGTAAAGACGTACAGAAATTGACTGTATTTATAATGTAGTTGTGGCATTATTTTTTTATTACTTTTTACAATATGGAAAAAGTTGCCATTAAAGTTTTTGGAACTTTACAGATACCCTACATCCAAAAAGAGGTAAAATTGTAGGTGAATAAATATTATAAATATACTGCTCAAAAAAATAAAGGGAACACTAAAAGAACACATCCTAGATCTAAATGAATAAAATATTTATTT
>JAOUQT010002412.1:0-12562 GCA_025769995.1 Xyliphius kryptos | reverse complement strand
CACACACACACACACACACACACACACACACACACACACACACACACACACACACACACACACACATTATTTTTCGAGTGTATTGTGGAGGTTCTATATATACATACAATAAATGTAACATGACCTGGATTAATTTTGTTTGCTTGGATGTGATTGTTCTATAAACTTCTATTTCCCTGACCATCTAATGGACTTGTCAAATATTTACTCAGGGTGTTGGGTTCACACTATTCCTGACCAACAGTACTACACTGTCATCACCCTCCCCACAAACCAGGTTCATACAGAGTTCAGGCACAAATTAATTCAGTAAAGGCATGGGCCTGACCAGTAAAAGGGCTGTAGGGTGTTTGACTATAGGTCAGGAATGACATTATCATTCCACACGTTAATTCCTTTTTATTTTGTTTAGTGTCAACCATCAATTTCATGCCACTATAGCAAATAATCACGTTTAAATTATTTTAGTCACAAAATTTTAATTGATCTACTCATCAGAGTAATTCTTTCATCACAAATATAATAAACACATACCTAAATGAATCTACTATGCATATACAATGTTCAAGTAATTTTTGCTTGGAGTTCCAAGCTCTGGAGTCACAGACATAAAAGTTGCCCCTTTCTTATAGAAAGTAATTTTTGTGTTGTTTTATAGCAATTTATCAGATTTTTGAAGTTGCGATACTGGAGATTTTGATATTTAATTCTGATTAAGTGGTTAAATAAATTCAGGTTTGTATATGAATTGTGTGCCAAGCAGTTACTTGTGTATTATCTGACAATGAAAGAAACCAAGAAGCTTGGTGCTGGTATGTTAAAAGAAAGGACGTGTTTGAAAGATTTAACATTGTGTATGACATGTTGAAAGACACAGTACTTGTGATTGTGAGGATGATTAAACATCTTGTGTAGCTTTTCTTATGTTTAATAATGTTCTCACAGAGGTCTTTACAAATCAAATGCCTAGCTTGACTTCCTGAGTCTTGTTCAAGACCCTCTGAAGCTTGTCACTCTACAGGGGCACCTGAGCTCAATAGGATAAAAAGGACACTGTATAAAGTATTCAATGACATAAAAGAACAGGTCAAAGGGCCATTTTATATGTGTACTTGCCTTTTTTCAAACACTTAAGTGGGTAAAGAGAGCTAATGCAAATAGCCTTCACCCAGGTGGAAATATAACAAGAATATTTCATCCGATACTATCTGCAGCTTTCTCCTTTTAATCATGTCATATTGTATTTTAAATAAAAAAATACAAATATAGGTAATAATCTTAAAAGCATTTATACAATTTACAGTTACATGTTTGAGGGTTTTGTGGTGAAATTTGATCAAATATTTAAGATTTTTTGTTTTAGGATTTTATTTTTGATCAAACTTTAATTTATATTATTTAAAGTAAGCATGGATTGAATTTAGTTGTGGTGAAATGACCTGGCCCTTCAGAGGGGAGTGTTTCAGTATTACAGTGTGATTTTCTTGGAGGAGGGTGATTTTTTCAGATGAGAGAAATGTGTCCCTCCCCCAAGTGAAATGCAAATGAAAAGGAATGGCAAGATGAAAAAGTTTGTGTCTCAAGATAAGCAAAGAGAAGAAAGGGGCAAGCGAATGGCAAAAGAGCTCTCTTGGGGAGATGAGAGGTGCTGAAGGCAGTGTTGTTAGTGGGAGATCATAGCAGGTTCCTCTCATCAGCCCAGTCCTGTGTTTGATACTGGGTCTTTGTCACCCTTTCAGCTGTGTATTGTTGGGCGGTGTAATCTTGGGTGGATTACAATGGCTTCTTCCTTTCATATGACTATGCCCAGCAGGCAGAAGGCAGTGCTCGTGGAGTGCTGGGAGGCCTTGCTCATTCCTCTTTTTTTTTTTTACCTTCACTAGGGGCTGTAGCTACAGGGACAGAGAGGAAGAGGTCAAACGGTCATGTCCTCTTCTTGGAATGCTGTCTTTTTTTCCCATTCAAAAAGGTTCCTCATATCCCACCATGTACTGTACATGCCCAATCCTCCTTAGAACTATTTTATACATTTTTACATATTATTTTACTAAAAGTAACATGAACTGTGTAACTATACGTGGTAGATTTATATTTGATATAAAGATATATGAACACATTTAAAAGTAAAATTTGTATGTGGCGGTTGAATGCACAGTTTTAATACTGCCATATAGACAGTACGTTACAGTACATTCTCTAAGAAAAGTGAATACCTACCACTGCATTTTAAATAAAATGTTTTGAATTATATAGTTATTAACCAACTGTTGTTTTCTGTAAAAGCCCCTTGTTACGTTATCAAACACCTCACATGTTAATATCCTAAAAAGGTTGACGTGTTAAATCAGCTTCTGGTTTAATAAACAAAACTGGTTATGCTGGTTATACTGGTAATGAATTAATGAATTTTCATTTTTATTACATACAATCTTTTTTAAACTCTATACATTTTATACAATATATTAAATCCAAATATGTAACTTATTTATTTTATTTATTTGTGTTTATTGATTGTATGTTTTCTTGTGTATTAGATATACAAAATAAATATTAAAATACAATATTACTTATTGAGGGAAGTAGAGGGCACCACATTGTTATAAATCCCAGAACATGAAAAGACTAAGCACAAAAGGCCCCAATATTTAGACTCGTGGAACAACATACAGTAATCGTGAGCAGGGTTGGACAATTAATTTACTCAAGGGGACTTGAACTGTTTAAGAGGGCTGAACCAATAGGCTAAACGTAATTTAAAATAATAGCAATGCATGCATACTATTTGCATGGCATACAGTGCATATCAAGCATCTTTTCCTAATGTCCATATGCGTGTGTGCTAAAAACAAATACAAGGTGTATGCTAAATTTGGATGTATATAAAATTTCTATAACTACGCATTGACCTCAAGCCAGAAAGGGACAAACGAAGAGCCAGGTGTGTCCACAGGGTTCTAAAATGCCCAGTTTTTTTGTAGTGTAATAAGTTCTTGATAATTACACAAATTGCATAATAATCTAAAATCAGAAGAATCTTTTTTTCCTTTTGGTTAAATCATAATAAACTGCATTTCTATTACAAGGAGTCTATTAAAATAAATATATATATTAAATATTTTAAAATTATGTTCATCCATTTTTGATGTTTTTAATCTTCTTGTTTTTTAAGAATTTTTTTCTTAAAATAAAGCACAAAGAAAGAAAGGTCCGTACCACCCACCAAAATACAAGTACCATTTCCTGTGTGCTGTGGCTACAATGCATGTCTGTTGTTAAATGACAAATTGAACACAAGCCAACCTGCAGAGCTGTGTTGCTCTTTGCTATGCCTTTGTTTACAAGGTAGTTCTGCATTTTGTTTCTCTAAAGTCACACTTATCTTTTGTTTATACCTGCATGGCTTATATTTAAAGTATTTCTTATAACACTTGGATTTCGTTTAGTTATGTATGCAATGCTTAAAAGATTTTTATTTCCACAGAGAAAGGCATGGTTGACATTTGGGATCAATTAACTTCTTGAGCCAGCTCATTATGCCACACCATGTGCTACTACAGTGGCTATAGGGTTGGGCTTGGTGTATGAGAAATAGAATAATTGCACCATGCTGATTAATGATTAGAGCCTGTTCATATGAAATTATTGAAAATTGAGTTTTTTTAAATAACATTATGTTGCATTTAAAAAAAAAGTAAAATATGTTTTATAGGATGTAGTGCCTGTATTACAAAGTAAAAGCTTTACAATATTAAAGGAAAATGATGAGGTCTTACCACCACCTTGCATAGGGCCGACATCATTTAACTTTATGCCAGCCATACACTAAATGAATTCTTAGTATAAGCTCACACCTCATGTCTTGATCTAACCATTATGGTGTTCTTTACAAATCATTTATATGAGAACACTGTACAAGTATGCTGCAACATACAAATACTGCATGTAAAACTTCTTAACTTCTGTACATACAATTGTTGCAGGTTTGCCAGATCGTGGTACCTTTTATACCCAGAATGAGAATGTACATAGCGTTACTGATTGTAGACAATGCACAGACAACAGTGGATTACTGGGAATTGTTTGTGTTAAAGCTATTCTTAACACTCTTGCAGGAAAAAACACAAATTGATCTCTTATGGTCAGGTAATATGCTTTAATTAAAGGCAGTTGTTAAATCCACATATCTGTCCAATGAGTGCAAAAGGAACAGATTGATTGGGTGAGTCATAGATTTGTAAACAGTACTGAAGAATACAACATTCTGCTGTGCTTTTACAGTGTTTTACAGAGCTGCACACAAATGAATAAACACAAAGGTAAAGTATGCTACTGTTTTAAAGTTAGCTACTCCACATGTCATGTAAATTGGGCCTTAGCCTTGTTTACCACTTCCTGAAGTAAGGGCAAGGTAAGAGTAGTTTTTTTTTCAGTTAAACTTACAATAAACTTAGTAATTAGTAATTAATAGTAATTAAAACAATGATGTGTCCTTCCTTTTTTCTTTTATGTAAATAAAGCCTAATTACTGATATGTAGATTTTATTTTTGTTAATTTTGTAAAAAGAAAATGAAAACATTTGTTTCTATATTCAAAACAAATGTTTTTATATTCAAAAACGAAAACATAACATTTATATCTTCAAACAAATGTTTCTATATTCAACTATATTCAACAAATATATCATTGACTTTTGGATAGTCTTTAAGTTTCTTTAAAATATGAAATTCTGTTTAGGCACCTCCTCTACAATACCATATTTGTTTAACCAAACTAGTTTCAGTTTTAAAGCACAGATGAAGCCCTTCCTCTCACTGGTGAATAGATGTATTTATCGGCTTAGTGTAAAACCTCAGTTACATACATTTCATCTGCTCAATCTGCTGGAAAATTTAGAAGACAGCATCACTGATCGCATTTGCACTGGTTTACATTGAAGTAATTCGGCAGACTAATGGGAACCATTTCTGATGACATTAGAAGGCTCCTTGAAGGTATTGATTCAATTTAAACCTAGTCAGCTAAACAAAAATGAGAAAATACTCGTACATGTATGCTTCAGCAATTCCTAATTTACTTACACAGACAATTAAAACAATGTATATTTAAAGAAAATAGTTTCTTTGGAATGTAAAGGTTTACAGTAAGAATATGTGTTTTTAAGTATTTTTTTGACAAGTCGCGTTCAAATTTTCTTTCGATTCTTCACGTGGTACAATAAATTACACTATATATAAAAATAAGAAAATAAACACCAGTCCTCGTATATTAGTAATAAATACCACCTTTTAATGTTTTTATATAAATTTAAAAATTTGTGCCCAAAACCAGTGCCTAAAACAGATTTTGGTCTTTTTCCACCTTATGAAATAGTTTTACTTATAGAATACTTACACCTGCAACATTTTAATTGTTTTAAGCACTTACAATTTACAAGCTGTGTATTTTAACAGTTGATACAACAAAAATTTATTTTTGTTTGAACATAACACTGAATGCATTTTACAAAGTTTACAAAGTTCTTGCATTTACTACTCACTCAGTTACAGATATGAGCAACACTTTAGAGTTCAGTTTGAATATATGCTATTTCTTTAAGCACATATGTACCTGAAACAAATTTATACTTGATTAGCTAAATAATAACTATACTTGTGACTTTATTGTTTACATTTTAAACTGACCATGTATTAGCTATTTTTACATTTACATTTTGTTGGGTCTAAACAGACATTTTATATTCACATTATCTATAGCGACAAGATGGAGCTCACATATACTGACATTTCTGCATATTTGCATTAACCTGCCATTTCAGTCTTACTGTTTGATATTTTGCATGTTATAAAAGATAGTAAAATATGAAAATCAGGATGACAGTTATTATGTACATCCTTTTGTCTTTTATCTCAATTTGGTGTGTGTGTGTGCGTGTGTGTGTGTGTGTGTGTGTGTGTGTGTGTGTGTGTGTGTGTGTGTGTGTGACCTTTTTAGATTGTGAGCTGTTTGTTTCAAGTATTTTGCAGGATGAAAACCTCAGTAGACATGCTCAAGAAACAAGAGAAATATTACTAAACAACTTTAGAGTTGTCCACAACAAGTAAGAGCTTCCAGTAAATGTTACAGATGACAGTTTAGTCATATATTGTTTTCACATTTACTACAAACTACTTACATTTACATTTACATTTTACTCACATTTACATTTACATTAATTTAATCATTTGGCATACGCTTTTATCCCAAGCAACTTACAAATGAGATAACAACACAAGTTAGTAGTTTAAGAAAAAACAGCTAAACTGCAGTACCATCAACCCAGCGCTTTACTCGACCTGGCTGCTATAAATGCAAGCAGACTACTTTTTCTTGCATTTATAATCTTTTGCAGATTAGATAATTCAAAGTGTGGAACTAAAGTCATTGTGTGCTAAACTACTAGTTAGATGTATTTATGTATACTATACCTTGTATGTGCAAACAAAACAATCAATAATTAGTAATTTCTTAAAACATTATTAACATTAAATGTAACTCAATACCAAAAGTTTTGCTCATAAAATTGCGTTTTAACAGTTAAAAGTCTCTGGGACAATGTTAAACAGTTATTTAGATGATTAGTCTTACTTTGGCTATGTGTAAATGAAACAATGTAGTATGTTGTGTTAAAAAAACTAAGTAGTACCATATTATAAAAAAAAAACTGTATGTCCCACCTTTAAACAATTATTTAGACAGCCTGTGCAATAAATAAAATTTAAATACCATGAATAGACATGAATACCATAACATTTTGAAGAACATAAAGACATTTATTCATCTATTCATTAATTATCTTCCGCGTAATCCTCTACGAAGTTCGCAAGGATTTAACCATGCCCATACAGGGACCGCTATCCAGGGAAGTACATCTCGGGCGCTGGCCAAATAGACAGGGTGCCAATCTATCACTGGGCACATACACTCACTCAGACACACAGACACATACAGCAGCCAATTTACCTTAAATCCATGCTTTTGGTAAATGCTGTGGAAGGAAACTGGAGAACACGGAGGAAACCCCCGTGGACATGGAGAGAACATGGAAACTCCACCCAGATTGGGATTCAAACATAAAGGCATAACATAAAAAAATAAGACCGTAAATGCCAAAGTGCACAATTATCTTGTCTACTTAAGGCTAAAAAACGATTGTAGTAAGAATTGCATATCAAATTAAAATATTCCATGGTTATAATTTTAGAACATAAAAACATGGTAATATTCTAAATAGATCTTCTTGCACATATTATTAATACAAAAAACTAATGTTAATTAGCCAATGTGAATAAATATATACTTAATTCATTTCACGTAGTTTCCTTAATTAACTAAATATTAAACCCAAGTAAAGCTTGTAAATAACACTTCTAAATCAGAAGTAAGTTTGTGTAAAATGTTTGTGGATGCAGAAACGTGTTGAATAACAACAGCAGCCTGGGAAGGAAACAGGAAATTCATATCTCATTTTGGGGTTTTTGAAGCAAAGAGTGCAAAGTGCTGCATTGTGGTTTTTGATGTGTGTGTGTGCATTGTTCTTTTTTTTTAATTGTATTTAGCAACTTGGTAGTTCATACACAGTAATGCTAAGTTCCCGTTATTTTTATTTTTTCAAATAGCATTCTTATTTGTAACATTAAATGTAATTATGCTGTGAGTATATTATAATATTAACTTTATTCAGTTAGTTGTTTTTGATTTGTCATTATGTATTTCTGTATATCAAGATTATTATCATTATCATGTTTATTATCTTTAACATCTTTAACATAAAAAAACACATTTAGAAAACAAAGCATTATATAAATCAAATGAATAATTGCATGAAATACATTTAAGGAACAATACAGTATATCAAGTCTTTAAAAGATTTTCAGAATTTATATTATTGCAAATTAGTTTCAAAGTGGTGGCTCAGTGGCGTAGTGTTTAGCATGTGCTGGATAGCCAAATTAAATTCTGATCTGGATGGAAGTTCCATGTTCTTCACATGGGTTTTCACTGGGCTCTCTGGCTTCAACCTACAGTTCAAAAAACATTGATGAATGTAAATTGGCTAGTCTAAATTGCCCCTATATTGTGTGTATGTGTGTGTAAGTGAGTGTGCCCAGCAAGGGATTGGTGCCCTGTCCTAGATGTATCTACCCCAACCACTTTCCCCCAAATGGCCATTGGGAACCCCTCTATGACCATAATAGAGATTTAAGTTAAATATAAAGAGATCCATACACCCATAATATACCCTTATTCTTCTGCTTAATCCTTTATTGGGGTAGGGGGGGGGTCCCCATACCCATCCAGGGGAGAACATCGCCGGCAGTTACACAGGACAGGGCTCAAATCCATCGCTGAGCACACACTCACCCACAAATCCACACGCAAACACACACCATCATGGGCAATTTAGAGCAATAAATTTATTTGGAATGCATGTTTTTGGGACTGTGGGAGGAGACCAGAGAAAACCCATGTGGACACGGGGAGAACATGTAAACTCCACCCAGATCGGGATTCGAACCAGAAATCCCCAGCACTGAGAGGCAAACGTGCTAACCACTAAGCCACTGTGCTGCCAAAGATAAAGAAATTACATATGCTTAATGGTACAAGAAAAATCACTGCACTAAACTAGTTTAACTTGGAAATCTGGAAGAATAACTTCCCAATAAAAATATCTACCTGTCTTTTCTTAATTAAAACAAATTAAACATAACTTTTAACCCCCAAAATCAATTCCTCAAAACGCGAGCACTTTAGTGATAATTTTAGCTCTATTGTAATTATAGTCAATTGATATTGGACAGTGAACTTCCATGTGTACTGGGATGTTTTTTTATAGTATATTTAAAAACTTATACATAACAGTAGCCCAGGACAAAGATGATTTAGACTGGTAAAGACAAAGACCTTTTTTAAATACAAATATGTAGCTTTAGAGTTATAAACTGAGCTGTTTGGCTAAGCACTCAGACTTTCCACACAAATAAATTCTAAATAGGCAGAACTTCTTCATGACAGATATGAGAGACTGATTAATAGGTACAGAAAACACTTGGCAGTTGACACTGGCCATAATAATTGTAGCGGTTCTGTTTTTATCAAACAGTTAAATTGTTTTTGTAAGTATTTACTGTATGACCAAAATAATCTAGCAATGCATTCCATGTATGCTTAGGTATACTAATAGAAATTTTAATTTTGGAACACAGCCTAATGTCATGATTATTTCCTCTATTCAAATAAAAAACAAGCATCATCGAAAAAAATGTTTGTTTAGTAAATTGAACACTGACCATACAATAAGAGGGTTCATGTCAAACTCAAATTTCAGACAGAAACAAGACCTAAATATGTATTTGTATAAAACATTTTACATTTATTTAATTTGTATACCAAACTTGGCCATTGGGGGTATAGGTATCAGTGCACTCCTAGTGCTGATTCTAAGCCGGATAAATAGGTAAGGTTTTACCAAGTGTAAAAACTGTGCCAAATCAAAACTGTGAATTGAAAAAAGGTTAACGATCAACTGTGGCAGCCACTATTGAAGACAAAGGCATATTTTAATAAGTCATATTTTAAACTTATTATTAAAACTCATAATACGGTTTTCCATCTGACTAATATACACTGCTCAAAAAAATAAAGAGAACACTAAAATAACACATCCTAGATCTCAATAAATAAAATATTTCAGTTAAAAATCTTTATTTAGTAGATAGTGGAATGTGTTGAAAACAAAATAACATAAATGATCAAAATGTAAATTATTATCCCATGGGATCAGCCTGTCATTTGAGTTTGTGTTTGATTCCAAATCCAGACCTCCATGGGATAATAATTTTGATTTACATTTTGATCATTTCATGTTTTTTGTTCTCAACTCATACCACTATCTACTAAATAAAGATTTTCAACTTAAAAATTGTATTCATTGACATCTAGGATGTGTTATTTTAGTGTTCCTTTAAATATATATATATATTTATCTTCTTTTTATATTAACCTGTACCTACTGTAATGTATGTATCTGTAATGTATGTTGTTTGGCTGCTTTTTCTCTAAAGCCCAAACTTTTACAGTGCACATAGTAAAATGAGTTGCTATGAGCTTTATCACAAATGAGTTGTCAATGGAACTTTAAGCAGGAGACTAATTCTAATGAAAAGAATTTTCCATGGTCGTCATGCTCATATGTAGACCATGCAAATTCCATGTATAATTTTGGCTGATCCCAGCCAAACCTCTAAGGCTTGAACGAGACTTTCTTGCTATAGAGTGACCGCGCTACTCTCTGAGCCTCCATGAAGCCCGCTGATATTTTTCATAACCATCTTATTCTTTTGATTATGTTTTAAGGTTGAGTGGGAGGATCCTAATTGGTGTCAGGTAGTGCACTAGGCAACTTCCCAGGTTGTCACTGCATAGAAATACACCTGGGTGTAGTTAGAAAGTCATTTTAAATGCGGGAACCAAATCATTTTTGCAATTCCCATACTGCTATCCGTGAACATTCCATAGCTGTACTTTGCTAGCCACATTTTTTGGATCTGTAGTTTTATCTAAATTACTGCTAACAAAAGAGCAATTTTAATGCTTAATTCTTTTCTGTAATTATGTTTCTAACTACTAATCAGTGATGATTTGATGTGATAATGTGATAAAATGCCCATTTGTTTTATATCAGATAGTTAAACCTAATGAAGTATCTGGTGAAAATAGTCTATTCACATTTTGTATAAATAATAGGTCAATAAATATATATTTCCCACCATTGTGGAAAGAAAGAAAAAACGAGCATGCTTTTCTCCCCACAGCTGGATGTCCTGGTCATTGATCTTGCAGTTTTGCTGATGCGCTGAAGGGGGAAGGGGAGGGGGATCCTTCAGTGCTGTGCAACCAATGGAAAGGCTTTGCCTGTAAAGAACTGCAGTGCTCCATCTTACTGTGTTCTGCAGCAAATGCATCATCTCATCTCAGAAGCAAGAAAGAAAAGCAAGGAGGCAGGAATGTTCCCCTGCTTGTTATATTCTTTTCTTAAGAAACAGTAAGTAACAGCACACATTCATTTAGAGGTTGCATTAAAAATATCATCACAGTTAGGAATTAGATACTGTTACTGTCCACTGATCTTTTACACTGGGACAGACTCCAAGACTTCCTCTGAACCTTATTAGGAAATGAGGTTAAAAAGTGGATAAATTCATAAAGTATTATCATTATTTATAATATACAGTTGAAGTTAATTATGCAGAAACATCCAGGACACTGATCATGTCAAAGAAATGAAAAGACCCTGCTGATGGTTGGCAAGCTGCCAAAGTTGGGCAGTCCATAAGCGTGTGCTGCTCCATTTGCCATCATGTCCCCAGAACCCCGTACAGTACTGGAGGCGGGCGTTGTTTATCTGGCCCTTATCCAGCCCAATCTAAAAATCATATTTTTGTTTCACGTTTGATTCAGCACAGTTTTTTCACTGACTGTCCTTCATGACGCAACCTTTTCTATTTATCCTGACTTGGTACCTAGTGCACTGATATGTACACCCCAGATGGCTAGGTTACAATAAAATGATCCATCCCATTCCATCCATCCATTATCTTCTGCTTATTACTCTACTAGGGTCGTGGTGGGGTTCCCCATGCCCATCCAGGGGAGAACATCTCGGGGGCTGGGCAGATACACCCAGGACAGGGTGCCAATCCATTTCTGGGCCTACACTTACTCACACATCCACACAAACCAACACACACACTATACAGGGCAATTTAGAGCGTTCAAATTACCTGGAATCCATGTTTTTGGACTGTGAGAGGAAACCGGAGAACCCGGAGAAAACCCACACGGACAAGTGGAGAACATGGAAACTCCACCCAGATCGGGATTTGAACTGGGAATTCCCAGCACTGAGAGGCGAACGTGCTAACCACTAAGCCACCGTGCCGCCCATAAAATGATCATTAAAAAATACATTATATTAAACAATAATAATAAAATTACTAGACTATATAAATGCAATTAAACCTGAAGCCAATCACAAAGTTAGGCATTTAACAAACGTGTGTAATATATTAAATATAGCTTTGGTTGCAAAACATGTTTAAATCCTAACATATATTCAAGGGATTTATGACTGTCTTATTAGTCTAAGTTTGACATTTCTATGAAACGTCTGTGCTCCACTGGGTCATTTATAATTTTTAATTATTTGGTAATAAACAAGTGGACTTTTTGCTGTATACATGTCTTAAACTGCTTGTCGCTGTTTACTGCAGTCTTTCAATAAGAGACATGAACTGCAGTCAGTTAAACGTGTGATTTGTCTACGAAACCACACAGTTGTAATTCATACAGAATGAGGCCATGCCCATCCAGGGGAGAACGTCTCGGGCGCTGGGCAGACACAACCAGGACAGGGTGCCAATCCTTCGCTGGGTACACACTCACTCACACACACTATACAGGGCAATTTAGAGCATTCAATTCACCTTCATGTTTTTGGAATGTGGGAGGAAACCGGAGAAC
>JAOUQT010002382.1:0-12564 GCA_025769995.1 Xyliphius kryptos | reverse complement strand
CTCCGGTTTCCTCCCACATCCCAAAAACATGAAGGTAAATTGAATGCTCTAAATTGCCCTGTATAGTGTGTGTATGTATGTGTGACTGTGTGTGTATAAATGTGTACCCAGTGATGGATTGGCGCCCTGTCCAGGGTGTATCTGCCCAGCGTCCGAGACATTCTCCCCTGGATGGGCATAGGGAACCCCCCCGTGACCCTCATAAAGGAATAAGTGGAAGATAATGAATGAATATTAAAAATCATAAGAGGGTGTGCATTATTATAAATGAGTCACGGGAAAGAGGTTTTCCATGATTTATGATATTTACAATAGTGCACAACTTTGAGCACTTTATTGATTTTATAAAATGGTTACAAACACACTTTAATGAAAAAAGTTTGATTTATAAATGCATTTAAAAGAAAAATGGTTAATAAACTGGTCTTTTGCAAAGTAATCCAGTCCAGTTTTTAGAGTGAATGCTGGTTTCTTGAATAATCAAAACCTGTCACCTGGTGGCCAAATTACAAAATGCTGTTTATAAAAAAACAAGAAAATAATGTATTGTTTATCACACATTTATACAAATGTGAAATGGTCAGAGGTGTGCACTATTGTCAATAATCTCATGGCTGGACAAATGGTTCAGCCAATCAGATTTAAGGTTTTATAATAGAAAATATACTATATTTACCATGACAAATACACTAAAATGATGCATATGTGTACGTCTAGTGAAACATGGCAGTGTAAAAAAATGTAATATGATTTTAATAGTATTTCACTAGGATACAGTATACTGAGGACTTTAGGTAATTTTAATTTCTTTCCACAGCCCTTATATTACACCATGATGTCATTTGTGTGTGCTAAATCTTATTCATTTAAATATTTTTCCTATAGTTTCATTGGCTCTCAGTTGTTAGAAATGATTTAAATTATTCCCATGATTTTTTCACAATAATGTACAACCTTGAGTGCCTTATTGCTTTAAAATGGTTATTAAACAAGGTTTTATTTATAAATGTGTTTATGAAAGCAAAATCATTAATTAACTGGTGTTCAGTGACATATTCTAGTCTGTTTTTTTTAAATTGAGCGCTAATGCAGTGTAACAGGTTTTAAGTTTCTCTAACAATCAATTACTGCCATCTAAAATATCGGAAAAATAATGTATTGTATATTATATGTTCGTATGAATGTGAAGCGATCAGAGATGTGCATTATGGCCAATAATTTCATGGCTCAGCCAATCAGATATACATACAGGAATTTGAATTCTTTGAGTAAGGGTGTATTGATGGTGTCAACGAAAATAAATATACACAGTATGTTAACTTAACTACTGTGTTTTATTATCATAAATTAGATTTATTAGTAAGAATTTTGGCAATTAATTTTGCCATATTTTGGCTTGAGCCCCAGCCCTATAAAAATATGTGCATATGTCTGCTGAGGACTAAAATTCAAGGTAATTTATTTATATAGAGCTGGTCGAGTCATGTTGAGTTATTTATTATTAGTAGTATTATTATACTTCTCCAGCTTTACTACACTTGTTGTTACTGAAACCTGCCAGAGGGGTTGATGACTGCCTCAGTGCTGACTGGTCACAGTGACAGACACACTAAAGAATCTGTTTACTCATCATGTTTCAATGGGCAGCCTTAATGCTTGGTGCTTAATTCTCCTGTTAATCTGACTTACATATTGACTGCGAAAGGAAACCAACACTCCTAGAGCAGATCCACTAAGACATAGGAAGAATATTCAAAATCAGGATGGACTTGGGGTATCTGCCAGGCCATCAAACCAAGGGGAGTTTCTGTAAGACAACAGCACTTTATACGATTCCATCATGCTTCCAATGAATTCCAAATATCTTTTTTTTTTTTATTGGGGTTGAGATCTATCTTTGAGCATGTGTGTTGATATTATTTACTTTGAGCAGGCTCTCCAAAAAGAAAGTATTCATATTGGAACAATGAAAAAATGTCACATTGTAAATGTCATTCCATCACACTTTGAAATATAAATTGTACTTCAAATAAAAGATTATATATAGCCATTATAGAACCCTTTATAAATAAGTGCACAAAATTGAATCAGCCTCCTATTGGTTTGCATGCTGCATGTTTGTGTGAAGTTGTACATTTTGTTATTTTTTTTTAGAATTTGTAGAATTTTTGGGTAAAGCATTTTTGAAATTTATATATTATTTATATATGATGAATTAATTAGAATTTTGAAATATGGATTACTTCTATGTAGCAGCCTGATGGAATTGAAAAGTCCAACTTTTTTGATAGTTATTGAAGAGCATGCTCTGCAGATTTGTGTTTATACCAAGCACATGGGGGTTGACTGGAAAACCTAGGACTATTATGCAAAAGTAGGTTTTTTCAAATACTGCTAATTAGCAAAAACGAAGTGGCCATAGCTTATGGGTCCAAATTGCAAAGTTGTTTGCTTGGGGTCTGGCAGTCTGAGGAAAAGGGTGTAGTATGGAAAAATTATAACCAATTATAAACCAATCACTGTGATTTTTGTTATCAGGGAAGATGCACACCAGCTT
Organism: Xyliphius kryptos; assembly: GCA_025769995.1. Lineage (NCBI taxonomy): Eukaryota > Metazoa > Chordata > Actinopteri > Siluriformes > Aspredinidae > Xyliphius > Xyliphius kryptos. The sequence continues at coordinate 10,007 of JAOUQT010002382.1, read as the reverse complement.
CACCTACCCTTCAAGGTGTGGTTTGGTGTCTGTAGGACTTTAACAGTCTTGGCTGCCCAAAGCGTTTTTCCCAAGAAAAATCATAATAATACAATAATAATAATCAGAGCAAAAACAATTGGGGTTTTCGTGTTTGAGCCCCTAATTACTCCTGGAATCCACCAAATAAAGCGTTTTGTGCAAAGCTGAGATATAAAATCCCCAGACAGAGTGGATTATGGAGTGAATCTGGCAACCCTCGGGCAACGCTGAGACTGGCAGCGGAGGCTGGATGCAGACTGCGCTTTGGTCCAGCGGCGAGATGATGCGCTCACAGAACGCAGAGCGGCGGCGGCGGAACGGTGCACTTTACCAAAGCTCGCCGTTCGCACCCTACAGAGACTAAAAAGCACACCAAGCCCTTCTATTCTCACCGAATGCATGATTATTGATGTAAGTTGCCTGGAGGATTTACGCATTCGGGGTCCTTTTTTATTGAGAAAGCCGATCGGCAGAGTAGTTTCGCTCGTTCTGAAACTTTGCGGCGGGCTGATGGAGACGCACCGGGGACCACACGGGTTCTGCGAGCACAGCAACATGTAGCATGGCCTCTTCCCTCCCCGTGCAGCAGGGATGCGCTCAGGGAAGAGCCTGTGTAGGGGATAATGATTCACAATCATTTCGCGGGGAGCCCCTTCTCGTTAGCATGAACGATAAAGTCCACAGACTGGTGCTTATCCCAGTGCTGGCACTGCTGTTTGTGATGATCGGTTATCAGTACGTCTGTCCGGCGGGAAGCCAGTCGTGCCATTTGCGGAGCGGCGCGGAGCGTCGGGCGGATCTCGCGGGGGACGGCGCTTCCCAAGCCGCGTCCCAGTCGAACTTTTCGGAGCGGGACCTCGCGCGCCGGGTGGACTTCGACATGCGGGGCGACGACGTGTTGGTGTTTCTGCACATCCAGAAGACAGGCGGCACCACGTTCGGCCGGCACCTGGTGCGCAACATGCGACTGGAGCGACCGTGCGACTGCCAGGCGGGGCAGAAGAAGTGCGCGTGCCGGCGCCCGGGCGGAGACGAGTCGTGGCTGTTCTCGCGGTTCTCCACCGGATGGAGCTGCGGCCTGCACGCCGACTGGACCGAGCTCACCAACTGCGTCCCGACGCTCATGGACAGGAAGCGAGCGCCCAGGCGCAGAAAGTAAGTCCGACCTGCGCGGCGCGTGTGTGTGTGGGGGTGTGTGTGAACGCAGACATGACTGGCTGTTCTCTTATTTGTAGGTCGCTTTGGATAAAAGAAAACGTCTGATAAACGACTAAATGTATATGTAATGTAAGCAAGTTCAAGTTCATGCATTCACATTTAATGAGTAATTATACACTGATTACAAAATAAAGGGGACATTAAAATAGCACATCCTGCATCCCTATGAATACAATATTTCAGTAGAAAATCTTTATTTCGCACGTGGAATGTGTTGAGAACAAAATAACATAAAAATATTTAAAATGTGGGCGGCACGGTGGCTTAGTGGTTAGCACATTTGCCTCTCAGCACTGGGGATCCCCGGTTCGAATCCCTATCTGGGTTGAGTTTGCATGTTCTCCCCGTGTCAGCCTTGGTATCCTCCGGGTTCTCCAGTTTCCTCCCACATTCCAAAAACATGAAGGTAAAATAAATGTTCTAAATTGCCCTGTATAGTGTGTGTATGTGTGTGTGTGACTGTGTGAGTCAGTGTGTACCCAGCGATGGATTGGCGCCCTGTCCTGGGTGTATCTGCCCAGCGCCCGAGACGTTCTCCCCTGGATGGGCATGGGGATCAAAACGATTATCAAAACGATTATCTCATGAATGTCTGGATTTGGAATCATACTTAAAATCTAAGTGGAAAATCAAATGGCAGTCTGATAAAAAAAAAAAACCCTCCTTATTATGTTGTTTATTTTAAGTAAGAAAACTTGAGAGGACCAAGGACCAGTGGGGGTTTAAATGAGGGGACCAAGGACCAGTGGGGTATCATATCACCAGGTGGTGCGGTGGCTTAGTGTGTAGCACATTTGCCTCTCAACACTGAGAATTTTTAGTTTGAATCCCAATCTTTGAATTCCGAGTTTTCATGTTCTTTCCATGTCTGCGTGTTTTCTCCTGATTCTTTAGTGTCCTCTTTCCAAAAACATGGATTTAAGGTAAATTGGCTACTATAAATTTCCCGCAGTCTGTGTGTCCCAAGCCCAGTAGAGGGCAGGGGTTATGTCAGGAATATCATCCACCATAAAACACTTGGCCAAGTCTAAAGCCTGAATAACAAATGGTAAAAGCCAAAAGAAGAAGAAGATGTTTGGTATCACACCACGTTTGCAAAATGTCACAAGCGTGCTGGCTCGTGAGATTAACTTTAGTGTTCTTACATATTTTTAGTTCTAGTGAAAGAACACGACTGGAGCAGTTGCAGGCTTGTGACCTGAAGGTCACTAATTCAGCTCCAAGTCTTACCATGTACCATGGCAGAAATGGCAAGGCTCTTAACCCTAATTGTTCTCCAGGTGCTGTATGCAAGGCCGTCCAGTGCACCCCTTTGGGCATTTGTGCTCACTTTACTCAGTGTGTGTGCATATGTGTGTTTTTCACTGCACAGATCGGCTAAATGTGGAAAACAAATGTGGAGACACAATAAATCACAGTATCACTTTAATGCCACAGCATAAAAAGTAAAGCAAACTGAATTTAGTGCTTTTATATATTTATTTTATTTAGTGCTTTGTGTTTAATGAGGTATGTGACAATGAGCTAGGGTGCTCAAGGTGTTTTGGTAGTGTATGCATTGAGTGCCCTGGGAGCCCTTGTGGACAGCTCACATTGTAAGCAGTAAAATGCTCAGAAGCACTTACAGGTACTGATGAAGTCCAGGCTTTATATCATGCCAGCAGTATGTCACATGACACATTTCCCCGGTGGTCAGCTCACACGTTAAATGCCAAGGTGCATGAAGACCCACAGTGGCCTGCAGGAGCCTTTATATCATGCCAGCAGTATGTCACATGACACATTTCCCTGGTGGTCAGCTCACACGTTAAATGCCAAGGTGCATGAAGAACAGTGATCTGTTTACACTGACAGCAACACTAGGGGGGCAATTGCCAATGGGATTAGGCATCCCAAAAGTAAGTAGGATGGATTTTATATGTTTTATATGTTTATATGTTTGTTTTGAGGTATTTGGGGGCTCTAGTGATTAGATCATGCCATAAACTTAGCACTCATCTTGTGCTGTGTGCCTTGAGGGCCACTTCCGCTTGAGCAACACACCTGCTGGAGGTCTGAGACACTGGCCTCTTTTTCTTTGCCCATAATATAGCACTGGGTTCAACAGGGGTCATTTATGTGGCCTACAACCTTTTTGTTTGTTTACACATGTAAAATTCCATTGGGACAGTGATCTATATGTGGCTTAAACTTTCAGATCAGGTCATGAAAACTGCCCGTTCCTGCAGATTCATTTTGTATAACATCAGGAAAATCAGACCTTTCCTAACAGAACACGCTACTCAGCTGCTGGTCCAAGCCCTCATACTATCCCGCTTTGACTATTGCAACGCTCTGCGTGCTGGTCTCCCAAGTTCAACAATCAGACCTCTACAATTGGTCCAAAACTCTGCAGCCCGACTCGTGTTCAACCAGCCAAAACGATCTCATGTCTTTCCATTACTGATCTCGCTCCATTGGCTTCCTGTGGCTGCTCGCATTCACTACAAGGTACTGACTCTGGCCTACAGGACAGTCTCTGGATCTACCCCTCTTACCTTCAGTCCATCTTTACTTAATAGACTCCGACTCGGTCGCTGCGGTCTAGTGACGAATGTCGCCTGGTTCTTCCAACTCACCGAGGTGCTAATTCTCACACCATTTCATTCACAACTGCTAAATGGTGGAACGACCCTCCCAAAAACATCCGTAAGGCTAAGTCACTCAACATTTTTAAGTAACTTCTCAAAACACACCTCTTGCACATAAACACACAAACCAAAAAAAAAACGATAGATCAAATAATGCGCAAGGTTGATGGTATTGCAGTTTAGCAGTTTTTTTATCTCATTTGTAAGACGCTTTGAATAAAAGTGTCTGCTAAATATAAATGGTAAATGTAAATGTGGTATGCTATTGTTTTGCTTAATTTTATATATTTGGGCATAGTTTAAACTTTAAAAATAAATATTTTAAGACTTAAATCAAATACACAAGTGATAAAAATATGACTGCACCCAGTGATAACGTAAGTTACATTTAAACAGTACATACTATATTAATTCAGACTAAAGCAGTAGGTAACAGTGGTCATGTGTCCTTTAATAACTTTAGCATTCTGAATCCAGCCATTAATTTCTGCAAATAGTTTTTAAAATGTGTGATTATTTGTGACAGAGAGTGACTAATGTGGCACTTTGTAAGTTTAAAGTGGAGATGGTTTATTACAGCAAAACAACCGCGGAAGCATGTGAAGCGTAAGCGGCTTGAAGCACTTTGTCAAGATGGCAGCAGGACAGAATCATTAAGCCTTGTTTACTTGTTTTTGTGCATGATATATTATAATTATTAACATGTATTGTGTTAATGTTAGCAAAATAACTCTGCATCTAAATTATAAAAAAAAAAACATTTGTAAAAATGTCTAATTAAGAATTTATAATTTAATTGGAAGCTTCGGAAATGGTATAATGATGTAAATTATAAACAACGATAACTTTATCTAAATGTATAAAACAAAAGTCTTTTGTTAAAAATTCAGTGGCTTAAGAAATTATCACAATCCTTACTAAACCCTAAATCATTTAGGCAGTACATTAGAAGTGAATAATATTTTTCTTAATACACTAAACAAAAATATCAGTTGAACACATAGTTTTAGTCAAATTTTTCATGAGCTGAACTCAAAGAACTAAGACTATTTTATGTACACAAATTTCCCTTGAATATTGTTCACCTGTGCAATAATCATGCCGTCTAACCAGCATCTTGATATGCCACACCTGTGAGCAAATGGAAGCGCTCACTAACACAGATTTAGATATTTAGCAATATTTGGCAATATTTGAGAAAAAATCGTCTTTTGTTTACATATAAAAAGTCAAATAAATTCAACTCATAAGAAATGGTAGCAAAAACAAAAGTGTTGCGTTTATATTTTTGTTCAGTCTATGTTGAGAAGGCTGATTTAACAAAAAGATATTTCTCCCTAGATCACAGTCGGTGATTTACACAAAATAGTATTTATTTATTGTATACAGTCAGATGCTATTGTACTAATTTACAATTTACTAATGGGACTGTTCTTTGCTAAGCATGTTACAAACTAAAGCTCAGCAGTTCCTGATAAATAAATGCTAAAAACAAAATAACAAAATAAAAATGATAGATTTGTATTAATGGGAGTTATCCATATAATGCCAGCTTTTAAACCTCTATGGGTGCAGTGCTGTAGGACTAGGACTGAAGTTTCAGGAGATATCACATAAACTAATCTGTTTCAAGTAGCTTCAACTGGGTCATGTTAAGTTTTTGACAATATTGTCTCAATTTGCTTATCACATTCACTTTGAAAATATGTGCGCTGAGCTGAAGAGTCAAAAGAGAGAAATAGAACATCTACATGTCTTAGACTCTTTTATCTCTTTAATTTTGTCAAATACTGTAAAAGTGTCAGTGGAGGTATTTAGTATTAAGTAGCAAGTATGACAATTCTAATTGGATTATATATATATATATATATATATATATAACTAACAATAATTAGAGATCAACAATGTAATTTTAAAGTAAATTAATTAAATCAATTTATTGATCTTATTTATCTCTTGTGACTACAATTAAAGTAATGAGTTTAATAAATAATTAACAGGTTGGTACGATGCGAAAAAAATATTTTTTATACTTCATAACAGCAGATTTACAGTTTTCTAGCTTATTAAATAACTAGCAAATTTTCAGAAAACCATATTGCGTTAAAAGCTTCTGTAAGCTACTTTATATAATTAACACTCAAATCGGATGTTCTCATCTTAGTGTTTTAAATAAAGGCCTAGGCATCAGAATTTTTTTTTACAGGTGGTACAACATTTGGACCAATTTCCGTGGACACTTTTTCATCTGTTCAAACAATAATATGCAGAATTAAACACAAAGGAAAAAGCTTTAAAAAGCAGTGAAAGCTGGATTAAACTTTGCAGCTATGGAAAAAGGATCGTAACCTTACTTTTTAATAATGTGATCCAGTAAAAAACAGCAACAAACTTGTAGTTCATAAAGATCATTATTAAGTGGAGATGAAGAAGGATAGAAAAGAACAATAGAAGGGAAAATAATGCTGAGTCATTGAAGCGACAAAGATATAAGAAGAAGCAGAAGCAAGTGAGTCATTTAAATGGACACTGATCCCAAGAATACTTCCAATGTAGTACCAAAATGTTTTAAAAACATAGCAAAGAGCTGAGCAATGGGGCATAAAATCCTAAATCAGATCAACCCGTTCTCTCAGGGAGAATTTCCAGCAGGAAGGCAAAGTTCCAGCAGCTCATTGTGAGAAGTTTGTAAAAGATTTCCCGAAAAAACTTCTCAAAGGAATTGTATTTTTTTTTTCAAATAATTCTTTTTTCAAAAAGTCCTAAACAAAAATTCTAAACATTTTACTCTATTTTCACTCTAAATTATATTTTGTTTAAAAAATAAAAAAAATAACATGACAATTTTATACACCAAAGAAATTAGAAGGTGTGCATTATTATGAATAAATCATGTGAAAGAAATGTTGTTAAAGTCAGAAATGCTTTTACTGAAAGCAAAATCATTAATAAACTGGTTCTGTGAAGTAATGTTCGGTTTTTTAAATGAATGCTGATCACTAAATAACAGGTTTCAATAACAACCAAATACTGCCATCTAATGGCCAAATTACAGAAGACAGTTTATAAAAAACATCAGAAAAATACTGTACTGTATAACGTGCTGTATATCAATTGTATATCAGTGTCATGGCTTTACAAACGGATTAGCCAATCAGATTTAAGTACCGGAATGCCCTTTTTTATAAAATCTTTTGCATTCTAAGGAACTGATAACTGCACACAAGCTGGTTTTGCCACCACAAAATGATGTAAATAATGATGGAACAATTTTGAAAATAAACATGTATGCACCTATTTTCACGAGTTTATCTTCGTCAGCAGGGCATTTGGTAGATGCTTTGGCTTCTTACAAGAATGTAACACATTTAGACTTAAGTAAGCAGAATTTTTAACCCTAATCTTAAAAACACCTTGAAGTGCACTGTGTTGGCATTTCTGAGAATAATCCATCACTCAGATTGTATCAGTGGCTGGTATCTTCTGATGGTACCTTTTTTTAGATGGATGAGGTTGAGGGTGCTTAACAGGTACTGTGGCAAGAGATGGACCTCAATGAGTAATTCCTAGCTACAATTTAGCAAACAAACTGGCATCTAGGTGGGCATTACATGGCAAGGCAAAACATATTTTACTCTATACAACAAAAAAGCATTCAGTATATTAAATGCATGTTTTGATTTTTTAATATTCAGCTCATTCTTTATTAAATTTTCTTTACCAACATGGTGCATTTCCAAGTTTGTGTGTAGATGATGAAGGGGATGTGTGGTAATGAACTTTAAATGAGGCATCATAAAGCCAAGCTGAGTGGGGGAACATATTTGAGTACTCGCGTTTATAATTTTGACACTGCTGGTCTTCATATTTATGGTGTTAAAATCACATTTTAGTTGTTTACTGTGCATAATGAGGTTTTAATGTGTGCAGAATGTGCAGCTTTCCACATTTTTGAAGTGTATGAAGAAAACCATCTGTTTTGTTTCTGTCCAAAAACCACTAGGAAATACTTTCATGTACTTTAACATTGATGGAGGAGACATCAGTCTGTTTTCAGTTCAAAAAGTGAGGTAAATATTAAGAGATTTATAAGTATTTTAAGAGATTTTGCTGCAGTAATGCATCACCCACAGGTTTCAAGTGACTGAACTAAAATATAAGCATTTATATTGCTAGGCTAATTGCACAATTTCTCAATATAATAAACGTACTGTTGGCAGGTTTATCAGGAATCTTTCAACTGGAGACGGTAATTTGATGCTAACAAGCTTGAATGTGAACAAGCTATATATGCAAACAATCAGATGTAATACAGAAGCCACCAGGATGTCTGATTGAATTCTGAGAAGATCTTTCCATAGGATGCTGAAATATTGCTTTAAAATATGTCTGAGGACGATATAAAGAAGAAAACATTGCATTTTAAGGAAATGTAAAAGGTAACGCATACAATCTACTATTTTAAATTGAGAGTTTATTTATTGTGCCCAGTTTAACATCATTGACAGCTGAATGCATGCCTGAAAGAAACCCACATGTATCAAATAAAACAAGCCTATTTTGTAGTGAAAGTAAATCAAGTTAAAAAATCCTGCCCTAGACCATACGTGGGCATTATGTGGCACTGGGACTATATCTAGCACTTTGGCTGGCACTGTGTGACAAGCATGACCTTAATAAAAGGTTTGAAATAAATGTGAAGACGTGTGCAGTGTACACTTATTTACATTCAATTTGTAATGCACAAACATAAATAAATTGAAATCCAACAAAATAGAACAAATGTCACTTGTAAAATAAATGCAATGCTTTTTAATTGGGTGAATAACTTATCCTGTAAGCCAGGCATGCCCACTTCGATTGCAATTGAGTAGTTGATCGCATAGTGTGTGTTGGTAAATTGCTGTGAAACACTCCACAAATATATGAAAAAAAGCTGCACTAATCAGTGCTTTTATTTATGTCAGCTCAATATGAGAAGCACGTATACACAATGCTCACACACACCATTTACAAATTTGTGCATGGCTTTGCACCTCTGCCCCAATCTCACCTTGTTTAAAATTAAATAATGATATCATTCATTCATTCATTCATTCATTATCTTCCACTTAATCCTCTATGAGGTTCATTCAGTGAATAGCGTCTCAGGCGCTAGGCAAATTAAAGCTTCTGTTCAGACTCCTCCCACCTGGCTGTCACCATTCAGTGCAAATCATTAGAATAATAGTTTTTCTTTTTCAGTGGACTGCGTTGTATGGCTAATAATATTAACATGATGGAAAAAGTTGATCTCAGGCCAGAAAAGTGTGGGCACACCTGCTGTACGCCATGCACACAGTACAACTGTGTTCCTCATCTTTTGAATAAGGCTTAATCTAAATTAAAACGTGGAACCGGTCAAAACATAAAAGAGCTAATTGCCTGAGACAATATAGCTTAGGTTGATAAACATTGGTAAATAAAAACAACCATGAAATAGAATGTGTCAAAATAAAGGTTGCGGACTGAGAGAGAAGCTCACTGACATATTTGTTTTTGGTTAATGTTGTTGACAAACTCTAATTTCTAATAATGTTCTAGTACCTAAAGTGGTTCTTGAGGCATTAAGGTTTATTAAATTATGTTTTATCATTCTTACTTATTTTAATAGCACTGCCATAATTAAATACTGTATATGCATGAACTGCTGGAAGCATTTATTTAAAGAGATTAAAAAAATCCAATTAAGTTGATTCTAAAAAATATTTTGCACACGTAAATATATTAAATATTTGTTTTAAAATTATTTACTTCTCCTATACTAAATAATATACACTTAAACAACACAATGTAACTCCAAGTCAACCACACTTCTGTGGTTGTCCAGTTAGGAAGCAACACTGATTCTAAATCAATTTCACTTGCTGTTGTGCAAATGGAACAGACAACAAGACAACCCCTAAAAAAATTGTTCTGCAGGTGGTGACCACAGACCTTTTCTCTGTTCTCATCCTTTCTGGCTGATGTTTTGCTCACATTTTGTCAGTTCTCTGACCATAGAGGTAGCACCCACATAATTTGCTCAGGTAGTGCAGCTTATTCAGGATGGCACATCAATGCCAGCTATGGCAAGAAGGTTTGCTGTGTCTGTCAGCA
>JAOUQT010002371.1:0-12564 GCA_025769995.1 Xyliphius kryptos | reverse complement strand
CTTGGTCCTCACAAGCATTCCATCTATTAAACAAACACCAGGGCCTTTTTTCTTGGCACTGTCACTTCAGCTTGTTCTACAGAGGTTCAGACTAAGAACACTGTAAAGCTGATTTCAGACACTGCACTACTGTAAAAAGCTCTGAATACTTACAGTAAATAGAAAATTGTAAAAACTATGAAGTCATTTCAAACATGGTACTTTGACATTAACGTAAACATCATACATTGTTGTTGTCTTCCCGGCGCCATTGTGACCCAGAAACGAGGTGATCTGGCCCTCATAGAATTTTAGGCTCAGGTGGTTTACAGCCAGCTTGCCCTCTTTTTTGTAGATTTTCACCAGATTGTGAATGGCTACTCCAAGAGTGAGGTGTGATGGTTCAGCTTCAATCTGATCTGATTAAAAACAAAAGCCAAAAAGTAAATCAAAAAGATGCAATGGCTCTTCAAACTTCTTGTTTCACAGCATTTTAATTTACTTGTTCATTTTCTAACCATTTCTCATGGTTAAAACGCAGGAAGACGTAATTTATTAGGTTCTCATTTTCATACACATACTTCCACCACCTCACATGACTGTTGATGCAGTTTAAAACTAAGTCTGCTAATGCTGGCATGTTGTTTTTTTTAGAAACGACACTTTCAAACAAGCCATACAATTCATGCTCAGAACCAGCTTCTGCATTTTTTTTTTTTTGGAAGGGAAGTCCAGTCCAGATGGATTATTAACTATCCTAAATGTTTTCATCTTGTAAATAATTTGCCTTAGTGTGATATATTGGACTAAAGTGGTTGAAAGTCTATGACCCTCCCTAAATTAATGAAAGTAAAAGTTGAATCTATAAAATTACTATTAATGTTTTTATTTATTTTGGAATTTGGTATATACACACGCACACATGCCTGCACAAATGCACACACATTTGCAGATTAAGGGTCTACAATTGGCAACATCTGACTGCTACTTAAGCTACAACCTATAATTGTATTTTTCCCCCATTATATATTTGAAATAAATTAAATATATATGTATGCTTACAGTCTGGCTGATCCCGTGGTGCTGGGGGAATAGGCATTCCAGCTTCTAGTGGTGCCCCTCCCCAATAATTCAACTGGAAAAGAAAATACCAGGGCTTTGGGATTCCATATTGCCCTATAATAACAAAACAAAATAGTGACAGAAAAGACAAATTAGTAGAATTAAAAATAAAAATGTCTAAAGTGGAAACTCTGGACTAGCACAGGTCTATGATATGAAACTATTCTGGGATGTTTACAATTAAAAACATACATAAAGCCAAAATAATATGTATCGATCTCCAAACTGCTGAACTGTGGATTGAATTGATATTTATGTTAAAACACTTTAACTGTCCATAACAAAAGTGAGTTCAGTACTTTTAAATGATTTTAAACATTTGTTTTTGTTGTTTGTAAAGCTTTAGATATGAGGTGCTAGTTTTAATAATCTGCATCAAACCTGGGAACACAGCCTCGATGTACCAAGTGGCCACACCGTAGATGAGGGCATCCACATACAACATGATGATTGAGGTAGAAAAGTTGTATGTGTCTCCCTCAGCAGGGCTCGAAAAAACATTGAACCACTGGATGCCGACTCCCTGCTCCTCATACTGAGAAAAGTACTCGCATCCGAATCCAAATGCTACCGGAGACAGAAAGCTCTGAAAGAGAAAAGGAGTCTTAGAAATATGTCTTTGAAAAAAAAATTATATTTTTACTGATTTTATAAATAAAATAGGTGACCGGATTCTTTACAAAAACAAATATTAGCAAATTTAATGCGAATTTGTGGAAGATCATAAAGCAGCCGGGAACATAAGGCGACGGAAGAGACACCGGCCAGCAACTTTATCCTCCTCTGTTTGACTTTTGATGATGATTATATATTAATGTCATAAAAATGTTTGTTTAATTTAACTTTAAGAATTCATTTCAAATTAAATTTTAATACAAGTAGTATTTTCAAAAGCCTTCTTAAGTGGATTGGCTGTGTTAAAAGTGTAAAACAATAATACAATGAAAATATCTATATAATCACACAATAGACATGCATATAAACAAACAGGTGAAAGCAACATAAGATAAACTGATTCAGTTCAGCCATTACAAATACTTCTAATTCTCAATTGGAATGAATGTGCTCAATGGTCTATGCCATAACATCTGGACAGGCATTATTATAAATTCATTATTATATATATTTTATAAATAGTAGCCGTATCTGTGCTGTGTGTGTTGACAGAGGGACATAGTAGTGGTTGCAAATGAAATGTCTTTACCGGTAATAAGGTCCTGTACAGAATCCAGACTGCATCTTTTTGGAACAATAGAATAAGTTCTTTGAAATTATTTTTTCGAAATAAACACCCAAACCCCTGTGGACCTCTGTAGTATATAAGTGTGTCTGATTAAATATTGTTTTAATAGGGTTTGCATGAGCTTAAACCTATTATAAATTAATTCTGATCCTCATTTCACCTTCATTTAACACTGATAGAAAGCTTTAACAGCTTTTTGTAAATAATTCATGTCTTGGTGGTGTTAATTTAATGCATTGCCCCCGAACCCCTTAAAACAAAAAGCTTACAGCCAGGATTTTGTGTGTGTTGTTGAGGTATTCTCTCCAGGCAACACACAGCACGTAGGGCAGGTACAATGCAAAGTAGATCAGGCCTCCACAGGCTGCTGCCAGGTTTGCACGGGAGAAGAAGGTGCTGATGAGAAAACACAGCATGATGGTTGCTGTGGCGAAGGCAGCGAGAAAGAAGAAGATCACTACAGGGTCACTGTAGGGTAAGATATCGCCCAACTGGAAAAGGAAAAACGATTTAGTGACAAACAGAAACATGTCCACCCTCTTGTCCACACAACAAACAAATGCTAAATCAAATACAAATAGAATATTTGTACAGTGTAACCTGGTAATTGTGAAAGCATGATGGCAATTCCATTGTAAGGGTTGTTTTCATTTGTACAAATAACTACAACGATAAAACCACTGCCTTGATTCTACTCATTATCCATTTTTAAAAGTTTTACTCACCACAATTGGCTTACTTTACATTTGTTAGTCCATTAAACACAAAAAATAGTGAAATTCCAAAATCCTACAGACATTACCCTCCCTCTGTATAACCCTTAGTCTACTGATATGCATATGAAAACACGTAACCCGTACACAGAAACAACACCTCCGCATTCACCAGTTTATGCTTTTTTCTCTGCACATGTTAAAAAGAGTAACGAATGAATCTAGTAAACCATGTGTGTCCACACTTTTTTGCCCTGAGATTTACTTTTTTTTAGTGGACAGGTCATCGTAATCTACCAGGATTCATCTTATTTTAAAACTTTATTCTTTAAACGTTTTTACACCAACACTTATTCTGATGATTTGCACTAAATGATGTCAGACAGGTGGGAGGAGTTTGAACAGTAGCTGCTGATGCCAATTCTTAAGTAGGCTTTCAAATGATTCTCAGTGAGGGTGGACCAATATCTTTTATTTGCATGTGGGGAAAAGGCTGATTTACGCAAGTAGGTTGATCCAAATAATTGTGTCAAATATATGGCACATTTTTATGTTTGTAAAAAAAATGTGCCACATACATATTTTCTTTTAATCACTGTACAAGTATCAGTATATTAATTGCTGTTTGAAAAATATTAATATAAAACATTACATTTACACTCATAATATTACAAGTGTTGAAAAATGAAACTGAAACAACTGGTTTTAGACCACTATAATTTATTAGTATGGTGTAGGGCCTTCATTTGCGTCCAATACTGCGTCAATTCGTCTTGGGAATGACATACACAAGTCCTGCACAGTGGTCCAAGGGACTTCTAAGCTATTCTTTGTGCAGGATAGTGGCCAGGTCACTATGTGATGCTGGTGAAGGAAAACGTTTCCAGAATCTCCTCAAAAACACCCCAAAGATTCCAGACTCTCCTCCAAAACACCCCAAAGAGGCTCAATAATGTTTAAATCTGGTAACTGTCCAGGCCATGGAACATGTTCAATTAACGAGCAATTAATAAAGATTGGCCACCAGACTGGTCCAATTTAGCCATGACACATTCCACACTAAAATGACAGGTGTTTCAGTTTCATTGTCCAACCTCTGTATTAATAAATGTAAACATAAATATAAATTACAAGCAAAAATTTCCAAGAAGTAACAACAGCAGAGAATAACAACAAGGTGGAATCATAAGCTAACAACTCTAATGTGAAGATCCTGAACACTGTTAAACGGCGCTCCACCAACGTGGACTGTATCTACGTTTTAGGAACACCTGTTCTTAACCTTCTTAAAATGTGTAGTAATTTTGTCTGGGAACTGTGCTACTAGAGTGGACACACTCGTTTTTTCCTCAAAAAAAAAAAAAAATCCATTCTGCCCAGCGCCAGAGACGCTTTCCCCTGTATGGGCATGGGGAACCCCACCACGGCCCTTGTAGAGTAATAAGCAGAAGATAATGGATGGATGGAAGCAGACCTTTTAACAGGTTGATTGACACTTATTTAATGCTACAAGGCTGGCAAAATTCAATTTGAAGGCTTAGACAGAAATACTGTATTTAAAACCTTGCAACTATTGATGCTGAAATGTGATTGGTTAAATGACATTAATAATAATAATGATTTATATAATAAGTATACATAAACAAAAAAGAACTATCAATCTGTGAGCGAGATATTTTTAAACCCTGACGGCCTGCCACTGCAACCTAGACCACAAGATTAAACCTCATAAATGCACTTTTTTGTAATATACAGCTTTAAAATGAAGTATTTGGTGGCGTATCTGTAGTTTATTATAATGGTTTATTATAATTAAAATGATAAAGATAATAAACATTTCTTTTAATTGTTTTATTCAGGAGAAGTGTCAGTATAACTTTGGGGATATACTTTGCATATAGATGTAATTATTTAGGTTATTTTAGGTAGTAGCAATGTGGTTCAGTCAGTTCTGCTTTGTATAGAATAAATAAAATTTTCGGAGCTTGGTGCACTGTGGTGCCATGGCTCTCTATGGTTACAAGAGTTTTGTACGGAACACTGAGGTTTATTTACATTTAGACTTGGCAAAAAAAGCACTTGAAAATAAGCTCTCTGTCTCACTAGCACCATAACATGGATTGTAAAGGTGAGCATGTTAAATGTTTAATTAAAAAGGATTTCTAATAAAGTGACTGAACTAATTGCATTGTAACGTTTATGTCAGCTTTTCTCAAATGGTGGGTATCGGTCCCTGAAAACTGAAGTTAAACACTTTACTTTTAGCTCCATCACGGGACAAAAAATTTTCAGAGCCAACAGCCCATCAAAGAAAAAGTTGAAGAAGTAAATCAATAAAAAAAATACACATCGTTATTGTTGAAATAGGCTGCATCTAAGGAAAGTTGTAGTCCACGATAGAGTTCCATTGTGGTTAAAAATAGCAGCAATGAAGAAGAATAATGTACATACGTGGACAAAATTGTTGACACCCTTTGGTTAATAAAAAAGAAACACACAATGGTCACAAAGAAAGGATGATGTGATTAAAATACTCTGCACACAGTGTATGGGTCCTTGAGCAAGACCCTTAACCCTCAATACTACAGGGATTCTGTATCAACCCTGTGTACTGACCCCAGCCATTAAGTTGGGATAGTTGGGATTTGGATAAAAGCGTCTGCAAAATGACCAAAAGTAATATATGTAAATATAACCATGCTTGAACAAGAAAAAAAACCTTATTCAACAGGTCTGGACAGAAATTATGGTAGCCATAATTTAATATTTTGTCGCACAACCTTTTGAGGCAGTCATTGCAATCAAACATTACCTGTAACTGCCAATGAGATTTCTGCACCGCTCAGCAGGTATTCTGGCCCACTCCTCATGAGCAAACTGCTCCAGTTGCTCCAGGTTTGAATGGCGCCTTTTCCAGCTCCTTCCAAAGGTGCTCAATATGATTTAGGTCAAAGCTCAGAAGGCCACTTCAGAATAATCTGATGTTTTTCTCTTAGCCATTCTAGTTTGTTTTTAGCTGTGTGTTTTGTGTTAATATTCCATTGCGAGTCCCATGACCTGCGATTAAAACCAAGCTTTTGGACACTGAGCAGCACATTTCTCTCTAGAAGCCCTTGATAATCTTGAGACTTCATTGTAACCTGTGATTCAAGACACCCTGTGCCAGATGCACCAGAACAGCCCCAGAACATACCTGCCTCCTCCATGTTTCACAGTAGGGACAGTGTTATTTTAAGTCGATATGCCTTGGCAAAAAATTACATTTTTGTCTCATCTGTCCATAGGACATTCTCCCAGAATCTTTGCAGATTGTCAACATGTAGTTTGGCAAATTCCAGCCAACAATTATGTCCATTTATGTAGCGAAAGGCATTAATGCGCTTACAAAACAGAGAGACTGAAGATGTTGAAAAGTTATTATTAATTTGGATCAATCAAAAACAGTTAAATAGTGAGAAATATGAATGCAGTTCATTTACATTAGTCTTGTATATTAATTTTTAAATATAATGTATACAGAATATAAAATACAGTATACATTTTTTAAATGTTTTTTGGAGTATCTTGAATAAATTAATAAGATTAACATCGATTTAAATAGAAATGGTGCCTGGTTTTCATTTATTTTAGATTTCACCAATTGTTAGAAGGACTAGCAACAAAAACAGGTTACAATGTACAGTAAAGAAATAAAATAATAATGCTCATCTTATTTTGCACTTAAAAAAAGGCATATGCTCACAAAATTTTCTTTGCCATGGTAATCAAATTAGTTTACCAGTTAGCCTTCTCTTTAAATTTGTGATGATATTAGGAGGCAAAATGGTGAAGCGTAAATATAACCAGGAGTATTTGAAATGTGGATTTTCAGTTTGCCAAAGTAATTGCTCTAAATTCGCTTCACACGCATATGCACTTTTAAATTTGTTTTTGAAGGGTATTTCATTCATTCATTCATTCGTTATCTTCTGCTTATTCCTTTATGAGGGTCGGGGTGGGGGGGCTTTGGTTCCCCATGCCCATCCAGGGGAGAACGTCTCGGGCGCTGGGCAGATACACCCAGGACAGGGCGCCAATCCATCGCTGGGTACACACTCACAGCCTCATACTCACACACACACACACTATACAGGGCAATTTGGAACACTCAATTTACCTTGAATCCATGTTTTTGAGATGTGGGAGGAAACCCACGCAGACATGGGAAGAACATGCAAACTCCACCCAGATTGGGATTCGAACCAGGAATCCCCAGCGCTGAGAGGCGAACGTGCCAACCACTAAGCCACCGTGCCACCCATAATAATACATTCATTTTAAATATGTAAACTCAAACGCCATCCCTTATTCAAAAACAATTGCCTTTCAACTTTTACATTGTGATCAAGTTCTTCACCGTAGCGCAGCATGGATTTTCTGCTAATTTCATAATTAAGATGAATGGCATTAGCAGTAACTTGCTAGCAGCCCCTATGGTGGAAAACCCTGCCAGAGGCATGACGGCTATTAAAGGTGACAAAGGGGGCAAATCCATGTATTTTTAAAGCTTATGGTTTTGGGAGGAGCGTGTGATGAGGGTGTGATGGTCAGGTGACCACGCACCTTTGGCTTAATAGTGCCGCACTGAGGCACATGGAGGAGATACAGGAACTGAACAACACTGATGGTGGTTCATGTTTGGTTGTGGTTTCAGTTTCTCTCTCTTTCTTTCTTTCTGTGTGACTGGGGCTTTCACTCGTTCACTTTGTTCTGTGTCACTAACTCTTCCTCTTTTGTTCCCTCGTTCACTGGCATGCTTCCGACAGCCTTGTGATTTGCGGAAGCATCGTAGGAAGGTAATTTAGATGAACTCTGCTTTCTCGCTCACTGCTTATTTGTCCTCGTGTTTATACGGGCTGTCTGTATGAAACTGCTCTGATTTAATAAGTAATCAAGCACTGATTCATGTATGTAACATCAGAACCTCTCCTCAATGTCGGGATGCAGCGGTAAGATCATGAACACTGAACAGAAGAGTTTTCAACTTTAAAACAAGTCAAAAGTTTGGACTCTTCTTGTTCCTTTGTGTATTTCCTCCACGTGCCCTATAGATGGACTTTGTAGTTTTTGTAAATACAGACTGAAGTCCATCTGTTTTCTTGGTTTTGTTAGTCCCCTGTTGGTTCTCTGAGTTCTCAAAGTAGGGGGGACGTATACAAACAGATGGACTACATTCTGGAATTGTAGAACTACAAAGTCCATCTATGCAGTAAGTGGAACTGAGAACATGGACAATATGTGGAGCATAAACATTTACATTTCGTAGATGCTTTTAAACTGGTAGTGTATCTTGTGTGGCAAAAGTATATGAACTATATGCTTCGGCAGCATAAACTGCAATTAAATATTTTCAGTAATTGATTATTAATCCTGCACACAGCCCATTTCCTCATCCAGATGTTACCTCCCTATAAACTGCAGGCTCCAGGACCTGCCTCAACATTTCTATTGGATTTGGCTCAGGACTTTGACTTGCTGTTACAAATCATTAACTTAGTTTGAGGTTAAACTGGTGTTCTTATGGTTTCTGCATTCCTGCATGACCTCTGGTCTATTGAGCTGCAGATAATGACCAGCTGTCTTGACAATTTTCTTTAGAAATGGTTTCTGTGATTCAGAATTCTTTTTTTCGTTGATGATAAGAATGCAGGCAAACAACAATAAAGTTCCATTTGACTTCATCTGTCCAGAAAACCTACAGTATAACCTTCTGGTACATCAATGTGATCTTCAGCAAACTGCAGACGGGCACACCCGTGTTGTTCAGTGTTCTCCTGATGATGGAGTCATGAACATTAAAACCATACCGATCCAACGTCCTCCTCCGTGGTCTTTTCCTCCACTTACCATATAAATGGATTTTGTAGTTTTCCACGTACAAACTGTAGTCCAATTGTTTTCTTGTTTTTGTTCGTCCCGAGTTGGTTCTTTGTTCTTTATTGGTCAGGAGCATCACAGAACGGAACAGGTAGAATTTGGGTGGGGTATTGTTTATTGTCAGTTCTGCAGTGACACCGATACGGTTGAGGGGGTTTTATTGCAGTAGTTTCATTTAAAAACCCTGGTGACACTGCTGGGATAGGAATAAAGCACCGACAAAATACACTCAACCCACAAACAGATGGACTACAGGCTGGAATCGTAGAACTACAAAGTCCATATTTACCGTAAGTAGAACTTATAACATGGACAATAAGAGGAGCATTAAAAAGGGTGTGTCCAAAAGTATATGAAGGATTCCCTCTGCGGCAATTACTGCAAACAGACAGCAATGTTTTTTTCTTGTATCTTTGCGATGCACACCTTTGTTGTTTAGTGTTCTCCTGATGATGGACTCATGAGCATTTACAGGGCTATAGCTCGGTGGTTAGGGTGTTGAACTGTCATCCTTGAGCTGGACCTTCAACCCTCATTACTATAAGTAGGTAACTTGTAAGTGGCTTTGGATTAAAGGTTCTGTTAAATGATCAAATGTACTGTTAATATAAACTTATTTATCGGATATCTTACGCGATCTGACTTTATTTAAAATTATTTTCTAATCCCAAGTTAGTTCACATACTTTTGTCACTCAGATGTGTAATATTGGATTATATAATGTTTTGTCTCATTTATCTATTTTAATGAAGAAATAAAGGATTTTTAGAGGTTCACAAACTTTGCAGCATCACTGTGTATTCATATTTGATGTCTTGAGTCAAACTCCAGGCTACTTCAATGCGCATGTTAAGTTTGTAGAAACATCGCTCTTCTAGCGTTTGTCTAATGTTCAAACTTTTAAAATATATTTTTTCTTTAGTTGGTTATTTTGAAGGGTAGATTGTGATTGGTGTAAACTCTTGTGTATTGTGTATGTCGTGTGTCGTCAGCAGCCTGTACAACTTGATGATAAAGCATCCATCAGGTGCGAGACGTCGCCCCCCTCCACCCCTCGCTCTGCACGCCTTAATAAAGGTGGACATGCCTCCAGTCACGAGGACATTCGAGACATCCGGAGGTAGGTCGTTAATATTACAGTGACCGAGACCGAAGGCAGCGTTATATAACGAGCTTTAATTCAATTATTAAAATATTAACATTATACATATTCAGTATGATGTAATACCCAGTGACCACCCTGCTTAGAAAAACGAAAAAACCCTTTGCAGCGCCGAGATTGTAAAGAAGAATATTATGTTTAGGATATGATTCTTAAGTTTACATCAAACAATATTTTATTATAAAATTACTAATCATGATACAAAAATTGTGTTGTAGTTAAATGTACATCTTCCTTTTACAAAACCAAAAGTCATTTGGTCCATCTGTGTGTGTGTGTGCGTGTGTGCGTGTGTGCGTGCGTGCGTGTGTGCGTGCGTGCGTGTGTGCGCGCTCATGCTGCAGTCTGTCAGTGCTGGCGGACGGACAGGGCAGCAACCCCAGCAGCAGTAACAGCAGTCAGGATTCTCTTAATAAAACCGCTAAGAAGAAAAGCATCAAGTCCTCCATCGGCCGCCTGTTCGGCAAGAAAGAGAAAGGACGTCCGAGTCTCACCGGAAAAGATTCTCCCAATACAGGTTCAAAACATCCCTCATTCCGTTTACACGTGTCTTTATTAATGACACTGACTGTTTTATCTTCTGTTGTGAAGCCAAAGGGAACCGTTTGTGCTCCAACTGATTGATTTATGATGATGATGATGATGATGATGATGATGTAACTGTAGGTTCTCTGGATGGAGAAGCTGCTCAGGAGGCTGTGGGCCTCAGTAAACTCGGAGCTGCTGGAGAGAAGAACAGGAAGATGCAAAAGAAGTTAGTTCCTGTTTTATACTTAATCTGATAAACCCAGTCCACTGAACCTAAACTCCCGTTCAGTCTGAGATCCCAGTGGAAACGAATTATTCCAATAATATTATAGAATATTTATTTCTATATTTATCATCAATAATAAAGTTTAAATTTAAATTGTATGCGCATAATTATATAATAAGATACTTCTGATATTATTATTATTATATATTATTTTATATTTGACACCTGCAAATGGTTTAAACGCTAAGTTATGAGTAACTGGTCGCTTCTTGGTGTTTATTTTATTATATATATATATATATTATACAGTATATATTGGGAATAAGCAACTGACCCACTGAGAGAAACCAAATCAAAACGTAAACCAAACTTCAGAGCCACGGAAAGGTGAGAAGAGAAACCTCTTGGTGGTTTGTACAGAGTTTATACAGTTGGGCAAAAAAGTATTTAACCAGCTGCTGGTTGTGCAAGTTCTCCTACTTAGAAAGATGTGAGGGGTCAGTCATTTTCATCATAGCTGCACTTCCAACTATGAGAGACAAAATGAGAAAAAAATGAATTTTTAAAGAATTTATTTGTAAATTATGGGGGAAAAAGGCACTTGGCAAGCACAAACATGCAAGATTTCGGCTCTCATAGACCTGTAACTTCTTCTTTAAGAAGTTTTTCAGTCCTCCATTCATTACCTGGGTTAATGGCACCTGTTTGACCTTGTTATCTGTATAAAACACAACTGTCCACAGCCTTGAAACAGTCAAGACTCCAAATTCAACAATGGCCAAGACCAAAGAGCTGTAGAAGGACACCAGGAAGACAATTGGTAGACCAGCACCAGCCTGGGAAGAGGGAATGTATATAGGGAAGCAGGTTGGTGGGAATAAATCATCCTGTGGGGTCAAAATGACCATGAGATCGCTCAGCAAAAATCCCAGAACTTCTCAGAGGAACTTAATAAATGACCTGCAGAGAACTAAGACCAAAGTAACAAAGGCTACCATCAGTACCACACTACGCCGAGAGGGACTCTCATCCTGCAGTGCCAGGCGGGTAGGGGGGCTCAAGCCAGGACATGTCCACGGCCGTCCAGAGAGCATATGGATGATCCAGAAGAAGACTGGGAGAATATCATGTGGTCATCTAACTTTTTGGTAAAAACTCAACTCATGTTTGGAGCAAGAAAAATACTGGCTTGCATCCCAAGAACACCATGCCTACTGTGACGCATGGGGGTGGAAACATCATGCTTTGGGGCTGTTTTTCTGCAATCAATTTATGGGGACATCAATTTATCTGGAAATTTTATCATCAGTGGGAGCATTTAAGATGGAACGTGGCTGGGTTTTCCAACATGACATTGATCCCAACGATGGAGTGGCTCTGTAAAAATCATTTTGAGGTCCTGGAGTGGCCTAGTGGAGGGAAGTCTGTGTTACCCAGCGATAGCCCCAAAACGTCACTGCTCCGGAGATCTGCATGAGGAACGGGACAAAACAGCAGCTACAGTGTGCAAACCTGCTGAACACTTACAGGAAACGTTTAATTGCCAACAAAGGTTAGGTTATTGAAAGTTTTGAAAGTATTTTCAAAGTATTGGGAGGGGTAGCTCAGTGGTTTGGGTGTTGGACTATCAATCAGAAGGTTGTGGGTTCAAATCCCAGGTCCACTGAAGTTACCA
>JAOUQT010002358.1:0-12565 GCA_025769995.1 Xyliphius kryptos | reverse complement strand
CGAACCAGGTTATATGCGCTCCTGAGATCCAATTTGGTGAACCACTGGGCCGTTCGCAGTTGTTCCAAAGCTGGAGGGACCAGCGGTAGGGAATACGTAAATTTCTTGGAAATATTGTTGAGACCACGGTAATCAATGCAAGGCCTGAGGGTGGCATCGGACTTGCGGACGAAAAAGAATTCTGCAGAAAGTGGTGAGGTAGAAGGTCAAATCAGACCGAGGTGCAGATATTCATTAATATATTCCCCCATGGCCTTCTCCTCTGCTGGGGACAGTGGATAAAGTCGTGCCTTGGGAAATGATACATTGGGCAGTAACTCGATGGCACAGTCATAGGGTCTATGACAAGGTAGTGGTTTTGGAGAACCCTCTTCGAATACCTCAGCACATTGCTGGTATTCGCAAGGTAGCTGTGGAAACTAATCTCCAGGAAGGGTGGTTTTCAGGCGAACAGGAGACGCCCGTATACAGTTCTCAAAGCAGTATGTTGACCAGCGGACTAGGTCCTTAGATGACCACGAGATGACGGTATTATGACGGCGTAACCAGGGTAAACCCAGGATTATGTCCACTGAAAGTGACTGCATAGTGAAGAAAGTGATGTCTTCCTGGTGAACGAGCCCTGTCTCCATGTGAAGGGGTACAGTGATGCGGGTAATGAGACCATTGCCGAGAGGTTGTCCATTAGCCGCTGTGACATGCCGTTTGGTCTGTAAAGTGTTGCAGGGGATGTTCTCATGTACAGTCAAGTGTTCGGAAATGAAGTTGCCTTGAGCGCCGCGGCGATTATTCCGCGGCTGTTTGAGTGCCTTAGCGTAGATCCAAGATCTGTTCAGCCGCAGAGCGTCCGTTGGAAGGATGCTGAAAGACGGCACGAAAAGCAGAAATAAAGTGCTCATATCGTTTAGCTTCCTCCCCCCGGTGGCGCCAAATAGCAGTTGCTCAATCCAGAGCTGGTCCTGTCAGTAATGATATTACGAGGGCGATGCGAGCTGAGTCTGATTCCGCTGGTGCTTAAGAGAAATACAGCTCTACTTGAAGCAAAAAACCCTCGCAACGATCCGGATTGCCGTCATATTTCTCTGGTAAGGCGAGTCTGAGAGGCGCGCTGACTGTAGCAGAGCGGGGGGGACTGGGTGGAAGCGGAACCATGAACGCCCAACCAAACAATAGTTTATACATAAAAAGGCTCATTTAGTAACAGACCAAAAGTATATGTGCACATTCCTGGGAATTGTAGTTTTCCTCCTGCCTCCCCCAGTGGCAAAACAGCCCATTACAGTCAGTATGTCTAATTCAGTCCGATTGTATCTTAGCTTTCTCATCTAACAAAACAGCTATAACCCTAATATGTGTCTCTATATCTGACTGTGCACTTTAAATTAAGCTGTATGTAACATTTTAATTGCACAATTTTCACATGTAAGTGAATAACCGTGTAAGCTTAGGCTTAAGTTCAAGTTAAAAAATGAAAACAATTATTAATGTATTTTAGATTAGTATAAGTATAATCTTTTGACTTAATTTAAAAATAATTTAATAACAACTTTAATATTTACCATATTTACTAATGAAATGATCCCTCATTTAACAGCTGGAAGGATTTTATCACAAAATTTATCACAAAAATTGCTTTTTTCCCCTACATTTATACTTTAATACTACATTAATACACTACAGCTGAGATCTGCCAGGAAAACCAATTAACTTAATACATCCAAGTTTTAATTCATTTTAAATAATAGGAAATAGATTTTACTTTGAGTAGTGTTTTTACACAGAATCTAATCTCTAATCAAAACTGATCTGTTTATGATGACGATCCATAATATTACAATGTTGGATTGATTATTGTTACTGTGTTTTAAACATTTCCTACTTTGTCATATTTATGAACAATATAGAAGTATAGGAGCCCATGTACGTCATTGTGACACTGAGTATCTGAACATTCCATGGCATGGTAACCATAGTAACAACGGTAATCATATTAACAGTTGGTGAAGGTAAACAGCAGAAGCAGACACACTGGGTTAAGTGTATTTTTGAAGCAAGGTGAGCTCTCTCTTTGATATTTCACTTGTTTTTTTAACTATTTATGATTAATAAGGTATTATACAGAACCTGATTAAAACCTAAAGGTTAGTAAACAGTTTAATTACAAACAGCAGTTTTTAGGATACACACAGCAGGACAGTGGCTTATGATCCTATACACTGGTGTTATATTATATACTAATACTAGAAACAGATTATGATATCCCGCTGTAAAACTACATATTACGGGTGCACGCCGGAACCCGAGCGAGCACGCGCTTTTCTCTAGGTTGCCAGATAAGAGAAAATTACCTTTATTCAAAAACGGGGAAAAAAACCACTATAAAACACAGAGGGAACTGACACGCGTGACATAAAACGATCAAGGAGAGTGACCAACGGAAACCGAGAGAATGTGAAATAAAAGTCCCTCTGTCACACGATAAACAAATGAACCAATTACAAAACAATTATTAACAACAGAAAACACAAAACAAGGGAAACCTAGTTAATTTACTGAAATAAAAAACAAAAGTTAAAGAGTGCCTAGCGCTCCTTAAAGTACTATACCTAATTTTATCTTATAAGAACTTCAATAACGTCTGGGTTTTAAATAATAACTATATTAGTACGTCAATGCGACACAAGGGGGCAGTGTGTCTACAGAGATTCACATTCACTCTTTGCAAACAAACTTAGTAACGGAAGAAATACCATTAGCAGCGTTTTTACTGACCGTCTACGACTTGCAGAGAAAATGGACACACAGAGATTCAGAAAGCACCAGGTTAGCAACATGATTATGACATAATTAGCATCATGCTCATTTTCCTAAATACAAATGTAATAAGTGGATGAGTTGTGATAAGCGATCAGTTTACCTATAAGTGTGTAAAAGAGCAAAACTAACTGTTTAACTGAATTTTATAAATAATTTACATTGATTTACATTGTATTACTACTACTACAACTAATAATAATAATAATAATAAATTTACACTGGGACATGGACATACTTTTATCTTTACACTGTGGCCTCGATTTAATAATCTGTATACATAGTGTATGGACAAAAGTATTGGGACACCTATACATTACACTTCCAGAAGCATTTTAATTTTACACTTCACAACTACAGCAGTTTGTATTATTCTTGCAAGGCTTTCTATAAGATTTTAGAGTATCTGTGGGAATTTGTAAGGTCAGACACTGATAATGGATGAAAGGACTACGCTTGCAAGATCAGCTGTAGTTTATAGCGAAAGTGTTTGATGGGGGGGTTGAGGTCAGGCAGGGTCTTTCATACCAATCAAATTAAATATTTTTTACGGACTTAAGTTGCACAGTCACGTTGGCCAAAAAAGGGCCTTCCTCTAACTCTTTGTCCAATATGCATGTTAATAAGTCAGATTTTATTTATACATCTGTAAAACAGGACTGAAGGAAACGCTTCAATTTTGTGATTAACACTAGGTTAACTAAAGATTTGAAATTGTCAGGGTCTTTAGGCAGCTACTCATATACATAACAAGCCAAAACCCATCCACACCCCCCCACCCCAGCCAGTGGAATGCTAGGTGAAAAATTCTAGCAAACATTTATAGCAAAATTCTGCTGAGCCACATTTACACTTACATGAAAAACACCTCTTTCATACCTGCAGCCTGAGCATGTTATTTTATGAGAAAAAAAGCATAAAGCAGTACATATTTACGTCTCTACATCTCTTATTTATAAATGAAAATGGACAAAAAAAAATATAGGCGTTGTTCATGATCACTTTCTGTTTTTTATGATATTTGCGTCTCTTATTTATTAATGAATGAAATCGGGCATGTGAACGTAATCACGGAGTATTCTGCCAGCCATACACCGCTGTGAAAACGTCCAGTGTAAAATGTGTATCTAATGTGTAGTTAGATATATTTATTGCTGTTGATGTGTGAACGTAAACACATAGTATTGAGCGCATTCTGCCGCCCGTACACCGCAAGAAATGTACAGTATAAAACGTTAGTACAGCAGCGCGCCGTGAGCTGTAAAAGCTGTAACCACAGGTCATTTTCTTACTCTAGCATTTTGTGAACTTCTCCTCTAACACTACTCAAACGGGGGATGGGAAATTCTTTGCCTTAAACGCGCTGCGGCTTATAACAGACACCAAGTGGCACAGCAGCGGGGGTCCGGGGTAACGCTGCGTGCACACACGCATGGCAAAAATTTTCGTGGTCCATCTTTGTAGTGTTAAGAATTGTGTCCCAATATTTTTGTTCATAAAGTGTATATAAAAATATATATTTTTTTAAAAAGTATCAAAGTCAATATTCTGGTATCATCACTTCTCTAGTAGTGAACATGCAGCAATAAAGTGGAATAGGGGCTGGTGTACACACAGCAGCATAATGACTAGTTAACACAAAAAAACACTGCTAAATGTGCATTCAACACACCTGTGAATTTGCTGTTACTCACAAAAAACAGTGGCTTGTAGATCATTTTCTAACATTTTTGAATGATCTTCTAAACACTGTACATAATGCTGAGACTTTTAGCATCTTTAAGAGGCTTTTTTTGACTTTTAACAATGCTTTATTTACTCAAGATTAAATTAGCATGGGCAGTAAAAGTAAACTATTGAAGATGATAGTTTTGGGAGAAATCGGGGCATTGAAACCGACTGGATAATGATCAGATTCAATCTAACAATGTAGATGGCTCCTTCTTAGCTACTGACTTGTGTTGTTCTCTTTCATTTGTAAGTCACTTTGAATAAAGGGCATCTGCTAAATGACTAAATGAAAATGCTGGAACAATAAAGAAACTGAATCTGGATTGTGAAATTTTAGGTATTTTTTAGCAAGTTTGAATATTTTAAAATATATTGATCGTTAATTTTGGCCCATTTTGTTCTCATCTCTATGTAGGTTCAGAAATTGAAAAGATCAGCCTTTGATATGGAAAAGTGTGAATCTGAGTCCATCCTCCCGATAAACCAGAGTAACTTTCCTGCCAAACTGTGGCAATTGGTGAACGATCCTGAGATGGAGGCCATACGCTGGGATTCTAGTGGAAAAGGAATCCTAATCGTTCAGCAGGATTTTAAAGCCATGATGCGCTCTACCAGCAAGCTCAACAAGTCGGCTTATTCATTTAAATCAACTAACTTCAGTAGTTTCATACGTCAGCTAAACCTTTATGGGTTTAAACAAAATTCCCGATATAATAACGAGTCAGAAACCAAAACTGATGTGCCAAGAAAAAGGGTCCTTAATTATTATAGCCCTAACTTTAAACAGGGCCATCCAGAGCTTCTGATTGGCTTGATGCGGTACACAAAATTCAATAAACAAAAACTAAATGCAGGAATGGAAGTAAAATGCCGACCACCGAACCGTCGTCAGCGCATGTTACTTAATTCAACTGAGAAAAACTTTGAAGAAAAGGGAAATGGTAATAATTAAATTTACAAAGACAGATTACTATGCTAGGTCATGTTAAGCTGTGTTTAGAGGCATCACTATTGTTTTTAGAAAAAACACAACTTAAATCATTGTTTTTAACATAATGGATAACCACTAATAAAATCTATATACATTTTAGTTTGATCTTTTAGGTTTTAATGTTATGTTAACACAATTGAGATATTGTAAGCAGTTGCTTGGCTTTTGCTTAAATGCTCATGTTGCTAATTACATGCTGTGCCACTATTTTCTGTTATTATCGAGGTCCCTCTTGCACAAGTTCTGGCACGGTTTCACACAGCCCACACAGACTAATGCCCTCTGACTCCTTTCATTCTCCATCTTATCTTCCTCGATTTGTACCAGGTAGTTCTACTCTTCTAAATGTACAAGTATATATCAATATGCATGTTGCAGTGTAACGCAGTATAACATACATCTTGCAGTGCTGACCATCATCCACCACCCAAATATATATATTTTTTGTGTACAAATGGAACTAACAAGATATGCAGTGAACAGATGGACTGCAGCCTTTAATTGTAGAACACAAAGTGCATCTATATCTTACCTGCAATTGTAGTGAATATTGCAGGCGTCTGCACAAATCGGACTCTGCTTGTTCGGCTGTGTAATGGAGAGCAGTTTACTATAGTTCACTTTTCTCGTTACATGGTGCTTGTACAAGCACTCCAGATGCAGTGTTAATGACGGAGCACAATCGCCTGTACTAGAAGTCAAGAGTAACATTAAACTAGTAAACTTTACAGCTGTTGTTTTGAGTTAAATCAATAAATAATGCTGCTTTAAAGACGAAATAAAGGCCAGGTTGAAATCCATCCTGGAGATAATCTGAATCTACAATTCTACAAAAATAGAATTTGCTCCCAGCGCATCATTCAGCTGATCATTACCAAACAACAATTTATACTTCAAAAGGAATATGGCTTCTTTAGGAACACTTTGGACCAAAAGTAAATGTGTACTATTCTGAATATCTTTAAACGAATTTTTTTAGTGGTTAGCACGTTCGCCTCTCAGCTCTGAGGATTCCCGGTTTGAATCCCGATCTGGGTGGAATTTCTATGTCCTTCCCGTGTCCATGTGGGTTTTCTCCGGGTTCTCTGGTTTCCTCCAAAAAGTTCACATGGATTCCAGGTAAATTGAATGCTCCAAATTGCCCGGTATAGTTCGTGTGAGTGTGTACCCAGTGATGGATTGGCGCACTGTCCTGGGTGTATCTGTCCAGTGATCATTTTTAATCCCATAACCATTCTACTTCCTCAAGTCTATCCCACACCAGAACAAGATTTATATTCTGTTTGTTTAAAAAATATAAGTCATCCCCAAGTCTTTCAGTTCACATCAGCTCACTAAATCTCCTGTGTAGAACTAAATGACATTCATTAGGGCTTTAACAATTATAATTATACTTTTTTAAAATACCACTCTCATTTTTATGTGTTTACTTTAAAGCAATGTCAATGTTTATAAAAATAAAATTTCATGTCATGAACCCTCCTGGTTCATTTGTAAGAGTTAATAACCTGCGTTCCTTTCTGCTGTTGCAGTGTGTCCGTACTGCCCCCCAGGCTCATTAGATCCATACATTACAGGATTTCATCCGTCTCCTGACTCCAACCTCCCGTATGGCTGGACGTGTGGTGCCATCCCTGTCGTTGGAAAAGGATCCCAACTGTATTCCGCCCAAGCTCAGTATTTAGAGGAGAACAGTGTGTGAATTGTTTGGATTATTACTCCCCCTTCTTCCTTGTTTGACGAATAAATCATTTTTTAAAGACTTTTTGCTCATTTTTTGAGGTCACGCCCACAAAACCACCACACTGGTGGAAACCAAACCCAGAAATTATCATCACACAACCAGGGAGCTCACTGTTGAAGTGTAGTGGCTTTACAAAAATTTTGCACCGACATTCATGTTATCTCATCTGATAATCTGTTTTTGTGGTTGTTTAAATAGAAAATGAAAACACATGCTGACAGATATATAAAGACATTCAAACCATGCAAAAGTTACACTCATTAGCCATTTTATATATGAGTAATAAGGTATCCTTAGGTCGCTGGTTAAAATCCGGCTCGAAAGAAAATCTTATTTTCCTCACAGTTTTTATATATACCTGCGTCATGGACCAACAATAATCAGGAGCCAAACCTGGGGTGGGAGTTCTGTGTAAGATTCTCCTTCATATTTAACTTCGGTGACCTAAGGACATCTCATTAATAATCTACAGTCCTGTTATGCAATGTGTAACAAACAATATCACTTAGTTCTGCCACCAAGTAGACAAAACATGTTCTAATTCGTTTTATAGTGTATAGCAGGAGACGCCAACCTTTTTGACAGAGAGTAACTTCTTGGGTAGCGACAATCCACACTTCTGAAATAACAAATATGCTCAATATAAGCCTGCTCAAAAATGAATGTTTTCAGTCTGGATTTAAAAGAGCCCAAAGTCTGAGTTCTTTTAATGTTCTCATTCAGCCGATTCCATTTTAGAGCGGCATAACTGCTAAATGCTGCTTCTCCATGTTTACTTCTCACCTGGAGAGGGACTAATAGACCAGTTCCTAAAGATTTGAATTAGCTGAAGCTGTTAAGCAGTTAAGAGACCGTTGCAGTAATCAAGTCTGCTGGAGATAAAAGTGTGAATAAGTTTCTCCAGGTCTGGTTTAGTCAGAAAGTCTTTAATCATACTGATGTTCTTAAAATGGTAAAAGGCTGATCTAGTAACTGCTTTAACACGACTACTGAAACTGAGATCTGTGTCCATCAATACACCAAGGTTTGTTCTTTAGATTTGAGAGCTTTTGATTCCAGATATGCAGCCAATCTTTGCCTGTCATTGCTGTTCCCAAATAAAATAATCTTAAAAAGTATCATCTGCATAGCTATGATAGGACAGCCCATAGTCTCATAGAATTCACCTAAGAGGAAGCATGCATAAATTAAATAATCAGAGCAAAGGCTGGCATTTTGAAGCCACTAGAAAATAAAACTTGTTTTCAGTTATTTCACCTTTTTTGTTAAGTACATAACTTGTATTCATTTATAGTTTTGATGCCTGCAGTAAGAATCTACAATATAAACAGTCGTGAAAAAAAATAACGCATTGAATGAGAAGGTGTGTTCAAACTTTTGTCCTGTACTGTATGTAAAAAAACACTTATGTTGATTTCTCACAATAATTAATAATGATTTAAAAAGGTAGGAAACAGTGCCTCCCATAGTACCTTTAAGGTTATGTGCTGTTTAGCTCTGGAGCAGATGTAGAAGTAATGCATGCTGTTTGGGAACTCTGTATCAACTCTACAGTGTGGGTACATCCTGTATGTTGGCCGATCGTAGCAGGTGCCCTGTCGGTAGTCACTGATACCAGCTTTTCCAAAACCACCTGTTACTCTGATAAATATCCCTTTCCCGCTTTATAAATGTAAACTAAACTCATAGTTGTCTTCAGGGGGCAGCAGTGTCAGAATTTCAAAATCATCAAATATCATCCTGATAAAGTCCATTAGCTGCGCTGTACTGGCTGCAGTCACTTTTTGTGAGATTTTTTACCGGTCTTGTGAAAAAAAAGTCTACTGTTTTCACAAATCTGCCTTTACCTCACAGGCTTTTTCCACTTGTAGTGCGTTGCCTGGTGGATGGTTAGCATGGTACCCTGCGTGACGCGTTCTAAAAGGCCCCTCATTGTGCCACCACAATGAACCTGCAAATGAGGTGCATGCAGGGATTTTTCACAGTGGTAAAAAAATTCAATGTGAATTTTATTATTTATTTATTTTTGCATCACAGTAATTTATCTCTAGCAAAAGATTAAGCTCAGTAAGTGAGGCTGTGGTGAGCTATTTTTAGAACAGATTTGCAGGTGACTCGTGGTCCTGGTGGGCAGGCACTATGTTGATAAACCCTGGTGTATAATGTTTATATATATTGTATCATAAATCTGTCTATTGTATAATGTTATGCGTAAATATCAGAGTCAACACTCACCACACCACATTCTGTGTGTATAACTCACTCGGCCATAAATCTGATTCTGATTAGGGTTTTGGTGTAAGTGTTAATTTGTTAAGTAAGTGTTTTATACAAATGTTATTTTTTCTTTTCAAAACATATTAAAAAAAAAATCTATCTAACTTTAATTTCTCCAACTAAATGTTTATAATGACAACAAATATATCAAATAATGATCAGCTTGTTGAATCTGATAACAGAGGGTTTAAACCCCAGTGACTGGAACCTTAACTGACTGAGTTGCTATGTTTTGGGAACATTTAAAGACGGTGTGTATCACAGTACGTTATTTCAGAGCCATTTTACAAAGTTCTATAAGAAACATTGCATGAGACCTGGATCTCAGATGTGGCACGTCAAAAATCGACCAAAAATGCTCTTTTATCAGAATCATGTTTCCAGCTGTGATCCCATGACAGTGATGGTAGAAGACAGATTAGAACTCGGCTCCATTTTCTTTTCCATGTTTAGATTTAGCTCTGCAGTTTGTTAAGATCATTCTTGATACATCTTCAGCCACTTCAGACTTGTTGTGTTCTCATTTCAATCCTGTTTTTACTGCTGTCCAATGGCATGATATAGTTAAAGTTCTACATTTTTATTTACATTCAGTCATTTAACAGATGTTGATTTGTTGATGTCACTGCTGCAGCCCGGTTCGATCCTGTTCAAAGAAAAATTTGTCTCTTATTGCAGAAAATTATCAGTCTTTGATCACACAAAAAAAAAAGACATATAAAAGACCAACCTATCATTTCTGAACTGAAATTTGCCACAAAGTGAACAAAACCTGTAATAACAGACTATGTTTAATCAGTCGAACCAGGAAGCGCTCAAAACCCTATTGTTTTTGCTCAGATTTTTCTTCTTAATTTTTTAAATGATTTTTAAAACTTGGAGGATAGATGCCACTGGGGTGTATCTTCTACAGTAAAAAATATCAAAAAGAAGGATTTTTTCAGTCGGTCAGGCTGGTATATGTGAAACAACGTAAAATTAAAAAACTTAGCCTTAATGTACTGAAATGGCACAAAGAAACTTTTACACAGCCAGACCGCCTGCAGTCAGCTAAAACCCCAGGATTGCTGCTGGTGGCTATATTTGTTACTGCTTTTTTTTCTTAAACATTTGATTGGTGCCCCATGCCCCCACCCTAAACATTTAGCTTAAAAAAATCTATTCAACTTTATTTTCTGTAGTTAAATGTTTATAATGATAAAGATAAACAAGTTGATTCTGAGAGGGCTGAAATTGGGTTAGGACAGTGCTTGGCTTTTGGGGTTGGGTATCCCCGCTAGGAGAACCAGAGGACTGCAGTCCTTAAGTGCTCTGAGCAGTAGTATGCAAATTTGCCACATTGCTAGATGCAGGGATAGGTCTGGTTAATTGAGCCTGAAGTGCAGTGGAAGACTGACCTTGACTGGGTGACAAACCCTAGACCAGTGACGAAACCCATGACGCAGACTGATCATAACGCTGTTGCTGAGATGGAAAAGCAAATACGTGATCCAGCTAATGGTGAGGACTGACATCCCTGGGTCCAAGTTCCTGAATTAAAGGTTTGAGATGGTGGTGTAGGTGTAGACTGATCATAGCTCTGCTGAGCTGGAGAAGCAGATACACTTGATTGAGGTGAAGATGGAGGTATATGGGTCCAAGTTCCTAAAATGCTGGACAAG
Organism: Xyliphius kryptos; assembly: GCA_025769995.1. NCBI lineage: Eukaryota > Metazoa > Chordata > Actinopteri > Siluriformes > Aspredinidae > Xyliphius > Xyliphius kryptos. Next base: position 1,347 of record JAOUQT010002358.1, on the reverse strand, counting down.
TTGAGGTACTGCAGCACCTTTCCAGTAGTAAGCAGGCTTTTCACGGCAGAGTACACACAGAAAGGTGGGGGTTACAAGCAGATTAGAAAGCCAACCTCCATTTTAACTTTTTGTTAAACTTACCAGCAAGTCCACTTGAATCTTTCCACATATGTACAGTAAAAAACAGTGAGAGAATCCTGAAACATCAAACACTTTAGAGCTAATGAATCAAATACATAACAACAACCAAGGTCACAGCCAGAGATTTAGAATGACCTCTTCATCTTCCTGAACCTTAGCAGCTTTTCCCAATACCAAACCACTGCCTCTGAACTGAAAACATTTCAGATTGTCACTACTTGATCTCTTTAAAGGAAAGAAAGCAATTCTACCCTAACGAGATCATGTGATTGGATCAGCCAGAATCTACATTTTTATCTATTACAAAACTGGGGTGCGTTTCCTGATAGCGATTGATCTTTGTGATTTACGAACAACTTCAAGAATGACATAACTTTAAGAACCCAAATATTCCCAAACGCCTTTTTAGTCTCCAAACTTACGTACTTTTAAGTAGCTTGACTCCACCCCCCACGTCAGCACTGATTATGTTATTTATATGTGTATGTCAACAAGTAACATTATTATACCTTAAGCAACTTAAACGTTGTTTACAATGATTTCAACTCATACATTTATGCGCAGAATTGATCTAAGGACCTTCAGAGTGGTAGGCGTTAATGGAACTACACTAAAGAATACACGCAAACACACGTTTATACTAGGAGTTTACTGACAACATTATTCAAGCTGTTAAACGTGTTTTCTGATAACGTTGGATGTAACACAATTACGCTTTTAAAAGCGATTTAAATGTTCATGAATTTATGTTAGTAAACATACGTGCAGTTGCTACGCACAGAACAATGTTTTCAAGTTAAGAAGAACTTACCGAGTTACAAGTGGGTCAGACTACCCTTACATTTACAAACAGCTTTACATACTACGTTGGTTATGAAGGCTTTCGGGAAACGTTCGTAATTTTAAGAATGTTTTTAAGCATGAAGTTACGAAGTACTTAGCGTTACGAACGTTTTGGGAAACGCACCCCTGATTCTGTAAAAGTGCAGTATTAGTTTGTGTTGTGTATTGTTTCATTGTTTTATTAAAAATGGTTCCTAATTGCAGTCGTAGGTTTGTGGTTAAGGAACTAGCCTTCCTACCTCAAGGTCCCCAGTTCAAATTCCAGTCCCACCAAGTACTATGGCTAAAGTGCCGTTGAGCAAGGTGTAAGAAGCTAGGCGCTTCTTCCCTGTTTTTGGTTTGTGTTAATTTACTTCATTTATGTTTAATCAGTTAATTAAC
>JAOUQT010002339.1:0-12566 GCA_025769995.1 Xyliphius kryptos | reverse complement strand
GGGGGGGGGGGGGGGGGGGGATTCCCCATGCCCATCCATGGGAGAATATCTCATCTTTACCTTCATGTTTTGGATTGTTAGAGGAGACCGGAGAACCCGGAGGAAACCCACGCAGACACGGGGAGAACATGCAAACTCCACCCAGATAAGGATTCGAGCGGGGAATCCCTAGCGCTGAGAGGCGAATGTGCTAACCACTAAGCCACCTTGCCGCCCTGTGCTGTTTTAGTGTTTTTTTTTAACATTGCATGACGTCATTAAAAAAAACGTGCATTTTGGTCGCAGGTTTGGAAGCTAACAGTATGTTTTCAATAGCAATTAGAATAATGTGCCTCTTTAGCGCCCCTGCAGGTTGACACGGGGATGTGTACCTCATTTGGCTTGCACACAGCTCTTCCCTCACCGCCAGCAGCACACCTACATTGTTAGAAGCCTCCCATTTCCGACAACATGCCATTTCCACGGCTTTCTCGAACAGTATGCAGTTTTTAACGCCTTGCTGTGGAGTGTACCTGGTTTCTTCTCACTGAGGACGGATGAACTCTGGAGGTAAGGTATTATTTGCGTTTGCTCAGCTGGAATAATGGCCAATGTTCCGGGTGAATGTATCCTCCTCTCATACTCGGTGCTTCAGTAAAATGAGGAAGGCGTTTACAATTTGTTCGGTCGTTTGTTTGTTTCAGAAAGTAACATAAACATTTAGAAAACTTGTAAAAGATACATTCATTCCGAATAATCAAACAGTACTCGGTTAGTCCGTTGTCACCGGTGTCTGTCGAGGCTTTTAAACGAAGACGCTGTACACACATCTCTTGATGTTTAATAGCCGACAATGTTTACTACGCAATATGTTTGTTGTGAAAATTGGCTATTTATTTAGTTAAACTGTTTAAATAATAACGTAATTTATGTGTTAAACTGCCGTTTTGACGCCTGAATGCTTAATAGACGCGTCGTCGTCGGGAGTCCAGGCGCGAGCCCCGTGCAGCGTTAACGTGCTGTGTTATTTTATATACATATATTTAAAAAAAAAACGTTTTCTTTATTGTTTCAAACGTTTATAATCTAATGGCTTATCCACGGGATGTTTTTTAGGTCGAACATGAGCAGGTGTCGGCGTAAGATATCATGAGGGTGCAGGTGATGGAAGCGCCCAGCACCATGATCGCCTTCAACCACGAGAACGTGGAGGAACATTATGAGATTGGAGATGAGCTTGGAAGGTGAGTGCTGCTCTTCTGTTGGTCTCTCACATCACTGACAGGACTCTTGATCTATCATCTCCACCTCTTAATCCTCCATAAGGGTCATAGGGGGATTCCCCATCCGGTTGGGGTGGGGGTAGGCACTGGGTAGAAACATCTAGGACAGGGGCATACAGGGGCAATTTGGAGCAAAATTCATCTTAAATTCAGGTTTTTGGACTCGGGGAGAACATGCACACTACTCAGATTGAAATTAGAACCTGGATCTCCAGTGCTGAGAGGTGGATGTGCTAACAACCATCCAGCTCTCTCACACACTAAATAGAGGCAATGCAGATTGGAGTGGTTTGGGGCAGCCAGTTCACCTGGAATCCCATGTTTTTGGACTGTGGGAGGGAGCTGGAGGACCTGGGGGAAAAAAAAACACATGACCAGATCATGGACTCCACCCCGAACCTGGATCTCCAGTGCTGAGATGCGAATGTGTTAAATACTAAGCCACCATGGCACCCTTAATATTCATCGATCTGTCATGTCATTATCTTCCACTTAGTCCTGTACTGGGGGTAGAATGCCCATCCAGGGCAGATAGACCTAGGAAAGAGTGCCAATCCATTACTGGATACATACTCACGCAGAAAAAAAAACACACACATATTATATAGGGGCAATTTAGAGCAGCCAGTTCAGCTGGAATTCCATGTTTTTGGACTGTGGGAGGAAACCGGAGAACCTGGAAACAAAACCCACATTATAAGATCATGGAAGCTCCACCCTGAACCTGGATCTCCAGTGCTGAGATGCGAATGTGTCAAATACTAAGCCACCATATTCATCGATCTGTCATGTCATTATCTTCCACTTAGTCGTATACCCGGGGGGGGGGGGGGGGGTAATTTATTAAATTTTGCCCATTTAATAAATTAAAATTTATTACTGGCTCAGGATCATGCTTACTGTGTCTAAAGGAATAATTAGTTCTATCTAAATAAGCTGTTTTTTCATCATCCTGTTGTCTGTGCAGTGCGTTGTGTGGATATTTAAATAGGCCTTCAAGGACAATAATATTCAAATATTTACTGAATATAGAACATTTATTTATAGGTTGATCTGTTCTAGGTGGCATGTCTTGTTCTCCTTTTTCAACAGCGCCATTATAATTTAATGTAGTGCCATTAACAACAAATTATTTGCAAGTCAGCTAAATCTTGACATGTGACCTGTAGAGTTTCTTTGGACACCAGATTGTATCACAAGGGCTTTGATTCTGTTAAAGCTTTGTCGTATGTAATTGGGGCATCTCAAGGTTCTCCGGCTGAATATCACAAGAACGTGGAGTCTCCTTTAGTGCCAGGCATGTGGGTGGTGTTGCTCAAGACATGAAGCTGATCATAGTGTGGGCTGTAGCAAATTGGACTCTACATGATTAAAAGAAATGGGTTCTATTCCAGATCTCATCTAAAAGTGTATATAAAGAGAGAAATGGCTTCACTGTGTGCAATAGATTTTGTGATTATGTAGTATACTCCAAAAAAATCCAAGCTTATGGGAATAAAATTAGACGGATTGCTAAATTAACTCCGTACTGTGTATAGCGCTATTGAACCGACATGTTTATGTAATGGAGAAGCTAAAGGACTACATCAATGACATCAAATGCACTTTCCCTTGTGTTCTTATTGAACACCCTGTTGGATTAATTCCTTTATTTTTTGAAAATGTGTTGTTTGGTGTGCTACCACACACTGATCATTAGCTAAACAAAGTAGTGCAGACTGCATATGGAGTCTAAATGGCTGTATGGGGGTTTTGGCTACAGACATCTGTCTGACGAACCTGATTAAACGTCACCGGGACTAAGGTTTTCTTTTAAAATGATTGCCTGAGGTTATGTAACATTCACTCTGCAGCAGTTGCAGACTGAAATGCAGATCCTCATACAATCTTCAGTATGAACAAATAAGTTTCGAGCTCTCAGTTTTCCAACCTTTTGTTCACTGTGGCATGTAAGCACTTAAAACAATGTTTAAAAGCATGTTGTATCGTATCATTTTTCTGTCAATTTAACTATCGACTCGATTAGTTGATTATTCCAAACAAACTGATGATCTGAAAACAAAACGGGGCTTATTCAAACTATCCGGTAAGGCAAAGAAATCCACATTTCTATTAAACGCCGTGCTGATCCAATTTATTAAAACAAAATTTGTTGTGTATTCATGATGTATGTGACATTTCATACACAATAAATTGTGTTTAAGATGGTAGCAAAAATTAAACAGATAAGGGACATGTCTTATTATGTTCTAAGCTAATTTTATGGTAAAATTCAGTCTCTTAACGGGAAAAAAAACACAAACTGTAACCGCCTACCATTTTATTTTAGGGTGCCTATCCCTTTAAGAACAGTTCCAAAGCTTCTAAAGTTCCAAGGTTAGAATTAAGTGTTAAAGGTGTTCTTTTTGGCATGATAAGGTGCCGTGAGCGTGATCTATTTATATTTATATATATATATAAATTTTCAGTGTAGACCTCAAATAACTCGACCAATTGCATCTGCCCTACAATTCCTTTGGCATAAACACTACTCAATTTTTTAAATATTGAGTAACCGATATAAACAATAGTGAAATATTCAGAGCATTGGCTGTGTGTTTGGTTGGCGTCTGTAATTTTTACGTCGGTGAGTTTAGACTCAAACGTACAGATGGTCGGAGAAAACTGGCCAACGCTGCAGTGTCATTGCTTTTTAAATGAAATGGCTACAGCACTCAGGGACTGTGACAAAGTGTGTGGGAGAGAAGGAAAAGACCAACTGAACCTCCTTCCTGAGAGATCCATTAACAGATCTTACACTGGATCACAATGATTGTGCTGTCCCTCAACTGCCATCGCTAGACATGTCTCGCATGGAAAGAATGGATTAAATTAGTTACAGAACTATGAGGGCTACAGAAGTTCGTCAGCTCCAATAATGATGATCTGTTCTTTAAGTTACATTATTTTAAATGGTAGTAAGTGCCACAATAAAGGCAATAGATGTTTTTAACTTTTGGAGCAGCTGCTTTCGTTTTTTGGCTATGTATCCCAGCATACATTAGCGGGGAGGTGTATGTGGTGTTTGGATCTTAGGAAATCTTTTGAGACATCGGCCGTTAGCTTTGTGCCTGACTCTTGTTCCTCCTTGTTTAAATGCATACCTGTCAAATAAATGCAAAATTACTTTAAAGACTGATTTTCTTGATGTTTTCTTGGCTCTGCGTATATTATCCAGCCCATCTAGTCCTCCACATCTGCAAACGAGACATTAAACGGCCCAAAACTTAAATCCAGAAACCAGTCTGGGCTCAATAACGAAAAAATGCCTATTTTGTTAATACGCCATGCTCAGTGTGGTCCAGCCTTGAGTAGACATAATTTTAAAGATTTGAGATGAATCAGCTGACCTTGGTGTTACTGGGTTTTGGATAAATTGCTGCTCTTAAAGAATCTAGAGCTTTACAACCAGCAATGGGCATACATTTAAAGTGTGTAATAAAGTTTTATTACACTTAGTTATTGCATTAGAAGAATTTTTGTGGTCTTGTTAACCTAATTGAATTCAGTACAGTGCTGTAATCTTACTAGATATTATTGATGTTGTTACACAAGAGATCCTGCTGTTGAATGCAAATAAGAGAAGCTCAGGGCTCTGAACTAAAAGCAGCAGTCGTTTGAATAGCGCAGTGTGACTGGATGTATTGGTTGCTTGCTGCATTTCTCATAATGTTTTAATTCCACTTTTACTTAATGCATTTTTAATGGAGCATACAGAACTACACAGCCAACGTATTTTTTGCCATTTGTTTTCTTTTGCTTTATAATGAGTTGCTTTTTCTATCGGAAAATAAATCCGTAATGAATAAAATAAAGGCTTAGGCTGCCGTCACCGTGACACAGTTGGATAAGTGGTGGAAAATGGATGGTTAAAATAAAGACTGTAAAATATAGGCAGATTTTTTTTGTGTAGTATAATGCTGTTGTTTACTTTTCAGTAAGGATTGCATATGGCATTATAAAGTCACCGTCGTTTGTATTTGGACTTTTCTTGGTATTTGGACTGGTCTCTATTGTGAAATGTTTTAGTTTGTTGTTGTTAGCCGATGAAAATTTTTAATTGACGCAGTTTTTAAAAAATTTTTTTTTACTATATTAATGCTTCTTTTTTATTTCTATGACACTTTTATTTAAATACTTTTCCTGAACCCTCTTACATGCTGCATATATGACGTCAGTCGTTCGTGCGTCCAGTGATTGGCTGACGCCGTTCACTGTTAGTACACCGTGCAGAGCTTGTATGGCATATCACGGCAGAACTAGCACGATGGACGAGCACCTGAAAAGAAAAATCACAGGCGCTATTCTAGATGATGGACCGCCAGAAAGGCCAAAACACCATAAGTGATTGTCGTGGAACACCGTGGATTCATGTGATTAACATTAATAGGGAAAGTTGAAGCTCCAAACCTAGTTTGTATCATTTTAGCACATGCACATTTCTTTGTGTACGGAATACGGAAAGTCAAACACAACAGATAACGTTAAGGTCATTTAGATCAATAATGTAATCATAACAATAATAAAATTATCGTGAGATGAAGGCAATGTGTTGACATTCTGACATTAAAATGCACATAAACGGCTGTTTAATTCGGATCTGTGAGGTGGACTTTAAACTGGACACCAGTGTCTCTTACACACTAAACATGTTGCACTTTGTTTAATATGCAGACAATTGTTTTTTTTTCTTTGAGTAGTGTTTAATAGAAACTTGGATTTTTTTGGGAGTTACGTGACTGAATTAAATACTATTTTTGGTTTATTTTTATGATGCTGGAGATGCCAACTAAATGCAGTTTTTTCACTTTGATGTTGCACTTTGGTTAACAATCTGGAGAACTACCTTTTATGTTCATTTTGGTGATGTCACTTCAAAACTGCTGTTTTGCACTTATATAAACTCTGTTTACATTCTATTTTGTGCTAAATTAACTACACTTAAATGAGTATCAATTAAAAGTATTTTAAGGAAAATGAATCGTTTGGATTAATCGACTAATCGGTAAATAAATCGATAGATTAATCGATAAACAAATAGTCGTTAGTGGCAGCCCTAGTTGTTGTGTGTTATTTGGACCCAAAATCCTTAATATGGATTATTTTGCATAATGAAGGGCTGCATTCACATATTGTCCCAATAGACAGACGGATAACAAACAACAACATTGTCAGGATTAAATCCCGTTGTCACATGCCGGGACACAATGAGGACCAATGAGACAGGATTTTTTTCAAAGCACAGGAACAGTCTTTATTCATAGACTGAAATAAACACTGCTGGCTGGTGTAGCTGCCGTTAAGCCATGTTTCGGTTGCCGGTGTGTTGGATACCGTAGAAGAGAAATCACGGCATCTTCATTTATCCGCCTCCATGCATATGGATCTAACTTTGTCTGCCCATTGGTTCCTGACATCTGCTCTCTAGCGTATAGCAAGGATATATAAGGAAATATATAGATGGGTAAAGAGTGTAAAAACAGTGAGGTGTGTGTCTACTATAGTGGCCATTGAGGAGATTATTAACCCGTGTTTAATTAAAACCAATTTCTATTATATTCCAAATAACTGACAGGCTGCTCACATATCTTATGTTTTTCTTTGATTTGGAGATAAAAAGAATGTTGAAGAAAAAGAACATCCTCTGAGACGAGTCTAAAGGAAAAGCCCAGACCAGCCAAGTGTATCGTATCGCATTAAAAAGAGTAAAAGTGAAGGGTCGCCCTTCTGCCCCACTTTCTTCATGTTGCTAGTTGCCGTCCTTTGCAAAATCACCCTTTTTTTGTAATCATCATTCCAGGGATCCACTGCAAACTGTTACATCTGTGTAAGCTCTAAAGTTTGCATTAAAAGCGAAGCAAATCCCGCTGGCAAGCGCCAACCCCAGGGGACTAAACACTTATAAACACCCATGCTAAATTCTGTTGGATTGGATTGTTTTTGGCTCGGCCTGTTCAGATGTTAACCGACATTCTAATCAAAAGCCCCAGACTCTGGATATTGTACTCGGATTCTGGTCACACAGGAGGTTGTGTGTGAGTATGATGCATGTTGACCAACGCTGACCCACATTAAGAATGTGTAAATGCTACAGCACAGTGCTACACAGCGCAGGAAGATGTCTAGATCCAGATCCAGATAACAACTAGTTAACCAGTTAAACTAATTGATCTCAATTAATGCCGTCTGTCAACTAAGCGCGTTTCTTAGATTGAGAAATCCTGTCTATGGTAATCATTTGATCTCAGCAGGTCACACACCAGTGGTGGGCCATCAGCTACTTGAAGGTCTTTTCTGCCGGCCTAAAAAATAATTTGCAGACTTATGGTAATCATATCTTGTCTATGTATACGTATCAAATTATTCTGATTGGTCTTTCCACTTCCCTTTATAGGGTTCCCCCCCCCAGAAATGTATTTTCTTATTACAGCATTTAACCAATCACATTTCAGCATTATTTGTTGCCAGGGTCAATTAATCTGCCTTCTAAAGGCCTATGAGTTCTGCAGCCCAGTAGCATTAAATAATTGTTGATCCAACTGTTGCTTCAACCAATCAGAATTTGGTTGAGATGGTGACGCCAAGGCACTCCAGCGGGTGTGCGTTACCTCAGCGTATTCATGCCTTTTGATTGGATAATCAATGTATCAACTTATGGCAGGAATACCATTTGACTTTCAGCATTAACTTCATTACTTTAGCTGCATGTTATGTCATGCTTATATGTTTTGCACAGCTTGTGTAAATCGTTCTCAAATTCATCATTGGTGCTAACATTGACATGAAGATGTAAAAAAACTCCAGCTGCACTGCTGTGTCTGATCCCCCTCATACCAGTGTAACACTTAACACACCACCTGCATGCCAGTGACAAACACGCACACACACCCATAATGATATAACTAATATATAATGTGTGTGGCATGTAGGTGGTGTGTTAAGTGTATCCATATGCATCTTAACTGTTAAATAAACTGTTTACAATTTATATTGTTGTATAAGTGTCAGTGTCTTGTTCAAAACATCATTAATGCTTTAAGCTCTTCTTAAAACCTGCTGTTTTTGTTGCTGAAGTCAAAATGAACATTTTTCACCAAACCCCGGTGCTTAGTTTATATAAAAGCACAGTTCACGTTTAGGCACCAGCACCAGCTCTATGTGGGTGGAAAAGCTCTGTGGAATATCCAAACACTTGCCTGTTTTTGTTGCCTTTTTTGTGTCTAGCCTCACCTTGTAAGTTCTTCTGCAGTACGGTTCTGTGTGGATGAAATAAACATTACCATGTTTTAAAGACCTGGGGTGGATACTAGATAGCAGACCGGGTTATCTTAGTAGGGTGTTTGCATGTGTTTGAATTCATTAACATGCTTTAAGGCAGGTGTGCCCACACTTTTCTGCTTTTTTAATCTTTAGTGTTTTACCTTTTTACACACCTCATGTTGGTATTATTAGCAATTCAAGGCAATCCACTGAAAAAAAAACCCCAGTATTATTCCGATGATTTGCACCGAATGTTGTCAGCCAGGTGTGAGGAGTCTGGTCAGTAGCTGCCAATTCTCAAGTAGCTTCCAAATGAGCATCATTAGTTGAAGGGCTTCTGCTGTGAATGCATGTCTCGTGTTTAGATTTGCTGTCCACACTTCTTTTTCTGTTATGGTGCTTGGCTGTCTGTCTGCCCTGTGATGGCAGCAATCTAAGGATATATAGGTTGGATAATGTTTATAACGGAACGTTCATTGGTTGTTTTAACTAGATGCATTTTAACCAATGGTGTGCAGTTTAAAGAAAGTAGCTTTCATGGGGAAATTATTTCATTTAATTTATTAAATGAAATAAATTTAAATAATCCAAGTAGTCATGATTTTTAAAGTTTAGTTGATACAAGTAGCTTTTGTTTTGATGGAGCTTATTATGAGTTTCATGCAGAATGTAGTCTCTAGTCTTTAGAACACGTTATGATGTCAAAACCCCTTAAAATAATGTTACATAATTAATTAACAGGGTTTTTCTGTGAAATTGTTTTGTTTAGATTTACTGCCCACACTTGGTTTCCTGACGTGTGTGTGTTACATTATATCATCATAATCGTTTAAATCATGAGCAGAGTCTCTGTATGACAGTCGTTTAGCGGGACATGTGTGGAGACTCTAAATTATATTCCCGCTGCGACAAAGTCAAGTAGTTAATGTGAAGCCGCCCCTCCCACAGTGTTGAAAAGCATGACCGGCAATGATAAATTGGTTTTCCTGTCACAATTTATGGGCTCTGCCTTTAAGTGTTGCAGTAGCCAGACCAAAGGCACTGAAGCAAACATGCTGATTTATTAATATTCAGTAGTAGATGTGTGTGTGAGACAAGCAGCAGCTCGCAGGAATAACGCTGTTGCTAAGCTACAGAAGAGGTGATTTGAAGAAGTGGAAATTCACACTCCTTTCTTGCACGGAGTGTTTTTACTATACACGATTCTTCATCATGCCGTTTGTATCGGGTTACTAAACATCGACCATCCAAGCATCAGGTTTTTGTGACTTACCTTTCTACCTTTTAATCTCACTATTATGACAACTGGCAGAAATATATTAGGATGTTATCACGTATCATGTTTTTTTATTGCCATAGTAACCATGTGCAGTATATAGGGAAGCGTTCTCATCATGGTGCAACAATAGGACAACAACCTACACAATGCAACATAAGGTGCATGTTTGCAGTACAATGTGCAAGACGAAATATAATAAAGAAACCGGATTGGGGGGTGGGGGGGGGGGTAAAGTTGGTGTACTTATTGAGGTTTATTTTGAAAACAAGAAAAATAGGTGAGTGTCGAGGCAGGAATTGGGCTGCCATGACGACTGGGTCATAGCATCCTAAGAGAAGACGATAAGGGATTAAATAAAGGCTTTAGGGAACATGGTACAAATAAGTGTCAGTTAATAAAGCAATAAGGTACGAGGGGGAGTGCATTATTGTGAATAAACCACAGAGGTGTTATTAGGCACGACGCGAAGGCGGAGTACCGTTACAACTCTTTCCTGTGCTTTATTCACAATATTGCACAACCTCGAGTGCCTTATGGCTTTTATAAAATGGTTACCAACACACTATAATATTATAATATTATTATATTACTATAATATTATATTAAACTTGCCGTCATAATCCAGCTTTCCGGTTTCTTTAACAATTAAAAACTACCATCTAGTGGCCAAATTACAGAATGCAGTTTATGAAAAAGTTCGAGAGGACAATACATTTTATATTGTATTTTATACAACTGTGTCACTGCTAGACAAGCGGCTCAGCCAATCAGATTTAAGGACCGGAACTACCCGTTTTAAAATAATTATAAAATAAGAATTAACAGCATTAAGGATTCCAAAAACATAAACCCTTATTAATTTGCAGATGCATAAACTTATTATTCATTCATTCATTATCTTCCGTTTATTCCTTTATGAGGGTCGCAGGGGGGTTCCCCATGCCCATCCAGGGGAGAACGTTTTGGGCGCTGGGCAGATACACCCAGCACAGGGCGCCAATCCATCGCTGGATACACGCTTACTTACACAGTCACACACACATGCACACACTATACAGGGCAATTTAGAGCATTCAATTTACCTTCATGTTTTTGAGATGTGGGAGGAAACCGGAGAACTCGGAGGATACCCACACAGACATGGGGAGAACATGCAAACTCCACCCAAATAGGGATTCGAACCGGAAATCCCCAACACTGAGAGGCGAATGTGCTAACCACTAAGCCACCGTGCCGCCATAAACTAATCTATCAAAAGGAATGGACTTTGTTCAAAGTTGGCCTTTTTAAGTTTAGAAATATCGTACATCACACCTTTTTCATTCAACACAGAACACTTTAGTGCCTTACAATGATGTCATACTATAAATCACAGCCTTCGTTGGTCAAACACAAGACCACCTTTAAAAAGCACAATTACAGATGCATTAACCTTCCACCTGTGCTATGATGTCATCAGGCTGAGTGAATCCGGATGAATGAACTGAACATGTAGGCAATTTTATTCTGGAAATTTGACTGGGAACAATTCACTCTTTTGAAAAGCTAAAAAAAACAAAACACATGTATTTCTTATGATGTGTGGAAAAATAACCACATTTAAAAAATGAATTTCTTTTAAATTAGGGATGCTGTAGTTTTCTATCACTTGAAGTATAAAGTATATGTAACAGTTATTTTATTAGATTTACATCTCAACCTCTCCCTCTGTATACTTTTGTTAGTTTACATTGAACCACTACAGATCCGGCTGCTTTAAATATCTTCACTGTTGACTTTGGGGGCCAAAAATGCTTTTTATTGATTCTGTTTCTCTAGGGGTGTATTATGGGAAATAAAAATGTTTCTGCAAATTATATGATCTTAATTCTTAAGTTTGGGTTAAATGGGATTAATCATTGTGTTCAATAAACATGAAGGCTTTTTATTATTTGGGCTGATTGTCTCTTAACAGATGCCAAACATCAAGATGATATTAAATTAAACCAGACAAAAAGTACCTTTATTACATAACCGAGCAAAATAGCTAATGTGTTAGAGCGGTGTAGCTCAGTGGTTAGTGTGTTGTGCTGTCAGAGAGTTGGGATATTTGTACGTCGCTTCGGATTAAGTTTAATATCATTTATATAGAGCTTTTTTACACTAGTACATCATCTCAAAGTAGCTTCACAATGTTTTAAGCCTGACCCACAAAGAACAAGCTGAAATGACAGTGGACCCTGTTATAGTTGTTTTTTAAGGAAGAAATCTTGGGAGGACCAAGGCTCAGTGGGAAACTTAGCCTTCTTGAGCGGTCGGGCAGCATCAACAGTGCAGGACACCCATATACAGATGAAGAAAAAAATTTTTTTAAATGAAAATATTACATATTAAAGAGCAATTAAAAAGATTAAAGTAATAGTAAAATGGCCTGATGTATTTTTGTACTGTTACGATTGCCAAAAAAAATACACACTGCTTAAAAAATAAAGGGAACACATCTTAGATCTCAATGACTAAAATATTTCAGTTGAAAATCTTTATTTGGTAGATAGTGGAATGCGTTGAAAACAAAAGAACATCAAAATGTAAATCACAATGATTCTCCCATGAAGGTCTGGATTTGGAATCCTACTCAAAATCAAATGACCGGCTGATCCAACGTCAGTCGGAATTCCTCAAGACAAGTTCAAATGAGGCTCAGTAGTGTGTGTGTCCTCCACGTGCCTGTATGACCTCCCTACAAC
>JAOUQT010002323.1:0-12566 GCA_025769995.1 Xyliphius kryptos | reverse complement strand
CCCCCTCTTTTTATTTTGTTAGGCAACATTTAAAGAACAACAAATCCCAGTTTTTCCAGATGACATTGTGGCTGTGCAACACACTAGAAAAGCTGGAGCATTCCTGCACTGCCAAAGTAGCATGGACTCCGGCTGGCGTCAGAGTTACCTCTCTATACCTGGACCAGCGTGGGGAGGCTGGGTGGATGCAGTTCTTACCGCTTCGATTGATCGAGGCCAGTGGGTGGACAGCGTGCTGTGTGATTTGTGCTTGATCCATGAGGATACTGTTCATGTATATGGTGTTACGCCCGTGACTGAAGTCAGTCCAGACATGGCCACGCCCAGCAGCATTCCACTTACTCTGCAGCCTTTGGTTTCAGGGTTACAGCTCCTATATCCTATGCTTGGCAAAGAAAACCAGTTAGATCTGCCAGTAAACATTCAAACCCTCATAATCGTCAAGATGTCCTCTGGACACGGTGCTGCGAGCTCATGGTCTGCACCAGTTTTAAAATCAGGAATTCCATTCGTCCTTTCTTGCCCAGCAGAGACACTCGAAATCCAGACAGTCTGTGAGAGCGAAACACCAGATACATGGTTCTCATACACATATATAATGCTTTCACATCCAGGAGAGCACACTCTTAACATCAGTGCATCAAACAAGCTGAGCTCTCAGGCACTGAGTGTGAAACTTCAAGCTCATTTACTCATCACAGGCCTGAAGTTACAACCGCAGGCGTTCCATAGAGTTCTGGTGAATAGATCACAGGTAGAATTTCAATTCTTTTGTGTCACAAGTAAACTCATTGATAAGGTTACAGAACATGTACATTTAGCAAAAGCTTTTATTCAAAGGAACTTACAAATGAGATAACACCACAAGCAGTAGTTTAGGAAAAAACAGCTACAACTGTTGTAGTTTTTATTTTTTTTAAATTTTTTTATAGATCTAAGTTTCTGTGGAAGAGGTGTGTTTTGAGAAGTTTCTTAAAAAATATTAGTGACTCCACCATTTAGCAGTGGTTAATGAAATGGAGTGAGAATTAGCGCCTCGGTGAGTTGGAATCACCAGGCGTCATTCATTACTGGAGCGCAGTGAACAAGTCATTGTGTATTTAGTAAAAATGGATTGAAGGTAAGAAGTGGCAAATCCAGAGATTGTCTTGTAGGCCATAGTCTACCTTGTACTGAATGCTGTTTTATTCAGTCATTTTGCCTCAGATGAAAAAAAAGCAAAAAAAACAAGCACCATACTTTCAGACAGTTCCACGTTTCCAGCTCTGTAGGGAAGGGTTCCTTTACTGATCCAACATGACTGTGCAGCAGTGCACTAAGCAAACGGATAAAGTGTAAAGGAGTTTATTGGGGAAGAACAGGCCTGCATAGAGCCCTGAGTTCAACCAGTCAAATACCTGTTAAATAAACTACAATGGACATTTAAGGCCAGATCCTCTCATCCAACATCAGTGTCTGACCTGACAAGCACTCTTTGGGTGAATGAGTAAAAAGTCTCTACATCTTTTATAGAGAAGCTACCCAGAAAAGTGGAAACTAATAGCTGCATCGGTGGGACCGCCATAATGTGGAATGCCATAAAAGCTCCTGTAGATGTAACGGTGTTGCAATACTTTTGTCCATAAAACATCATTTTATTAATTAAGTTGTTGTTGCATAGCGACATCTTTATAAGCATTTTATTTGTCATGAAAGATAAGACATTCTCTTTGACTCTGTCCACAGATTTTCAGAGCATCAGTAGCTACTGGTTCATCTGTGAAATTCACCTGGATTGTTAATGATTTGATTCAGTATTCTCATACAGATGAAACGTACAGCATCGTTTTTGAGAAGCCAGCAGAATACATGCTGAAGGTAAACCTATCTCTAGCTTAAAGTATTTAACAAATACTTTCCAAACATTTTGCAAAGAGGGCAACATTCGATAACGTAAAGATATTTTCTTCTGACACTTTATTCTATCACAAACGTTATATTAAAAAACACTGTTATAAAGCATTTTTCATTGTCACAATAACCTTTATTTTACTGTGTAACTAAATATAAGCCACTCAGGTGTGAACAATGCTAAAGACACAGTTCTTTCATATCTGGAGAGTCAGATAACATTGAACAAACTACATTTAAGAAATTCTAATTTAAAATCAAGCAGCTCCTCTGTAATGTTCATGTTGTTGTCAACTTAACAATAATCAGCAGTTGTGCAGAGTCAGATGCACACTGTAAAAAATGTAATCTTAACAAGTCAGAAAAACTCAAGAAAAATTTAACCAGTTTTGTTTTTGATTTGAGAAGTTTTCTAAGTTAATTTATTCTTTCATTATCTTCTGCTTAATCCTCTATAAGGGTCACTTGGGGGTTCCCCATGGCCATTAATGGGAGAACAGCTCGGGCGCAGAGCGTCAATCTATCGCTGGGCTAGATTTCTACGTGACATAAATAATGTAGTCATTTTAGTTACAGAAATCTAAACATGAAAAAAATACTCACTATATTGTCAGATAATTTTTTATTTTTTTTCACAGGCCAATCAAAATCAAAAGCAACTCCCCGGCCTCTGAATATCTGATGATATAAGTTGCAGGCCATTTCAGATCGGTCCACAGGCCGGACTTTGGACATGCCTTATTTAAAAATTATTGGTAATATTTACTGTAGTTATCTCTCTGTATCAGGTGACAGCTGAGAATCCTGTAAGTTCTCAGTTCATAGAGATGACGCTTATGGCGGATATAATGACCCCACTGGCTGATCTCACATTACTCTCAACGAGGGAGGCCATCGCAGTAAACACATCAAATATCTACACTATACAATTTAAAGTGGATGTCTCCATCGGGGTTACAATAAGGTTGGAATTTCTATTTTTTTAAGCCATAACAATTTAAATACATGTATTTTATTGCCATTTGATGATATCAAGGGGTGGCACAGTGGCTTAGTTGCTAGCACATTTGCTACTTATCTTTTCGACTTCCCAGTTCGAATCCCAATCAGGGTGGAGTTTTCATGTTCTCACTGTGTCTGTGTGGATTTCCTCCCACAGTCCAGATAATGAATAAATGAATGAATGAATGATTATATTAACTGTATGCACTACTGAGACAAAAGACACCTACACATTCCACCTGCAGGAGGTTGTGCGGCCTTTGTTACAAAGCTGGTACCTCTATTTTACCTATAACAGTGTTTATTCAACACATTTTTGCCCATTATCTATGAAGCTAGATTTTTCTAAAATCAGATGATGGTCCCGAAAGCCAGGTTTACAATCAGTGTTGTAGTTCATCCCAATAGTGTATGATGAGTAGGAGGTAATGTGATCTTTTTTCCTTACTGTACATACACACAGAGAAATTTGTCCTCCACCTTTAACCCACCTGTGCAGTGATACACACTTTCTAGTGAGGTGCCTTACTCAAGCCTTCAGCCGTAGTACTTGATGGGTCCGGGAATCAAATCAGGGACCTTCAGATCACAAGGCTGGTTCCGTAACCCCAAGCCTACAATTCCTCCAACATTAAACTTAACCAATCATGTATTAATAGACCTTGGTTAGTTCACTAGGACACACTTTCTTGACTTAAAAGGTTCTAACTTTTTACACAGTAAAAATTGGACTGAATAAAACATCTGTTGTCTTGTACCATAATGTGGTGCAGTGTAAGTTTATATGATATTACATACATACATACATACGGGCGACACGATAGCTAGCATGCTCAGCACTGGAGATTTAGGTTTGAATCCCGATCTGGGTAGAGTTTTCATGTTTTCCTCGTGTCCTCGGTTTTCCAATTTCCTCCCACAGTACAAAAACATAGATTGAAGGTAATTTGGCTGCTCCAAATTGCCACTATATAACGTGTGTTTCTGTTTAAGTGAGTGTGTCCCCACCGATGGATTGTCTACCCAGTGCCTAAAACTTCCTCCCTTGGATGTAGTATAAGATTAAGTGGAAGATGAAGGATAAACGTTATACAGTCACTTAAAGGACCAGTGTGCAGGACTTTAGAATCTTTTAGCACAAATAGAAAATAATATTTATTATTATTAATTTATATTTATTATTCTGATTTAATCTGGGCTTTAGCACCTGTAATTGCAAATCATTGTATTTTTCTTAAAATTAACCGTTTCTTTATACCTTAGTGGGTCACCTTTTATGAAGCCTCCATGTTGCTTTGGCCTGTTTATAAAGTAGCTACATGGATCGCTGTGTACACGGTGTGTTCTTCAGTTGCTGTATTAGCAGCAATTTTTGGGCATGAAGTCCACAAGTTTGTATGAAATCTGATGTTTGATTGGGTATGTTTTAATATTTTAGCATTATCATATGGAGTTACTACGTGTTTTTTATCTTTGTGACAATATTTTTTTTTTTATCCTGTTTAGTCTTTTAAATTATTGGCATACATAGCTTTTCAGTCATAATACATTTTAAAAACGCATGTTGTGGAAATCTTATATCAATACCAATACTAATTCCCCAAACCATGGGATACGCACAACAAAGCCCCACTCCCCCTTTTTCCCTGCCGAACCACGGGATACGCACGACAGAGCTCCAACCTTACATGGCAACCGCTTCACATAAAACAATTCCTTCAATGTTATAC
The DNA here is from genome assembly GCA_025769995.1 of Xyliphius kryptos. Classification (NCBI taxonomy): domain Eukaryota; kingdom Metazoa; phylum Chordata; class Actinopteri; order Siluriformes; family Aspredinidae; genus Xyliphius; species Xyliphius kryptos. The sequence continues at coordinate 7,944 of JAOUQT010002323.1, read as the reverse complement.
AAATTCCTGCATCAGGTAACTGTCAGTCAGTCGCATATTTCTGGAAAAATGTCATTGGCAAAACTGTTGCTCTCGAACTTTGCAAAATGGCTGTAACCTTCATTTGCCAATACTGGGATACCTTCAGAGACGTGCTATCCATTGTTCTTAGTCACAGAAGCATAATTATACAGTCTGCTCAACAATACGCTGACCACATGAATACTTCCCGAGTTTATTGTGATGATGCAGAAATAGGACCGGCAACCTTATACTTAGGAAGGGCTCAATTATGCTACGCTGCGGGTAGGCTAGTTAATATAATTTTTGTTGACGACAAAGCTGAAAAATGACTTTTTAAAGATACTCCAGCTGTAATACATGATCAAGTAAATTATATGTTGTTCTGCTCTACTTTTACAGTTGGGATTTTGGCGACGGATCAGTCTGTGTAAATCACACTGTTCCTGCACCATTAGAGACATCTGATCAATCTTTAGACCAGACTACAACACAGATCTACCTGCAGGATAGTGCTTGGCATATGTACACAACCCCAGGTAAATAACCCATACATAACTTAATCATTTAAACAATTGACTAAACAGCTAATCCTGCAAAAGCACTGTCATTCTTTCATTCATTCGTTTATTATCTTCCTCTAAATCCTCTACTAGGGTCATGGGGGATCCCTATGCCCACCCAGGGGAGAACATTTCAGGGCTTGGGCAGATATACCCAGGATAGGGTGCCAATTTATTGTGTAAATGTAAATGAACACCAGCAGCTGTCGCCATTAGAATGAAGAATTGGATTTGGGGGATTTTAATCAGTTCAAATTTAGGAATGGAAATGACAAGGTGTGCATTTTCCAATAATGTTAAATCTTAGTGCTTTATTAATAACCTTGTCTTAAAGCAGCATTTTATTTTTATTCCTTAATGCAAACGAACTAAGGCCACAGAGGCAAAAAAAATGTCCCTGTTTTTTTTCTTCATGATATTTACAGATTGATACCTTGTGAGGATCATGGATAAATTGTTAGGCAAAATAATAGCTACACCAAATAATTCAGTCATTAATTTATATAGTCATACAAATTTATCTCTCATTGAGTGTGTATGCTCAGTCTGGTGTGCATTTCTATTTGTGTAGTTTGTGCAATAATGTACATAACCAGTGCGTGAGTGTGTAACGAATAGGTCAGAGTATAAGGAATGTCAGCATTATTATGAGTTTAATTTAAAATAGTTCTCAAAGTACTACATGAGAGAGAATTTCATGCACCCCAGACTTGTTTAGGCTGAATACAAGTCAGTGGCATTTTATATATCCACTCCTTATTAAACATATAACATACACCAGCAAACCATTTTGCATTATAAATACTATTTTTAATAACATCATTTTATGTATAGTACACATTTATATATACAGTACATATACAGATGCCTTGTCATTTCCACTGTATATCTAGGGCACACAGGAGAATTGAAATATCGTTTTTCTCTCTAATAAATATTTATTTTTCTCTGAAGGTGATTATACTCTGAAGTTTCGAGCCCAAAATCAATATGACATCATCGAAAACACTGTGACAGTTAAAGTACGATCATTGCTACGAAAGCTGGTGGTCTCCTTAAAGCCCACTGTCCCTGCAATCAACCAAGATGTACTTTTTGAGGCCTCCTCCCTACCGTCTTCATATGGGGTATTTTACTCATGGAATTTAGGAGATGGTTCCCTTTCCATCACAACATCTCATAGGTCAATCAATCATATTTTTAAAGCAGCTGGTGTATTTAATGTTTCCGTGTGTTCTAATAACACTTTATCAACATTGATCACATGGATGAGTGTGGAGGTTTTTGAGCCTGTTAGTGGCCTTCAGATTGGTTATAATGGACCTAACGAACTGGGTACAGTCACTGAAATTACTGGAACGGCATCCACAGGCACCAATCTCAGATGGACCTTTGAGCTTGGAGATGGATCTGTGTTTAAAGCCCTCACTTCAGGTTACATTTCCCACGTGTACGGTTCACCAGGAAACTACACTGCCAATGTAACTGTTTCAAATGGCGGGAGTAGCATCACACGGTCAGCACATATAGAAGTCTATCAGCTTGCTATTACCGGAATAATTCCATCGAATTGTGTTGCGAGTGGAAAGGAAATTAACCTCCAAGCCCTGGTCACAGGAAATGTTCCTCAGTTAACATTTCATTGGAGGTTTGGCAAGAGAACACATGTCTTTGTGAAATCCGGAACATCCATAATATCTCATACATTCTCAGGCTCAGGCAATTATCTCACAGATGTGACTGCATTTAGCCAGACTGGATCTGCCCACTATGAGGCAAATGTATGTGTTGAATACTTGATTACAGATTTGAACCTGCACTCTGCAGTAAACCTAGCAGCAATCGGTGAAGAGATATGTTTTGATGTCTCTGTGCTTCCAGCTGGTGGTGAAAACTACCAGATACTCTGGTATAACAGTTCCTCGAGTGATGTCCCAGTCACTGGAAAATCCCATCACTGCTTTGTATTTTTAAAGGAAGGCATGCATGAGGTTATGGTTGTCACTCAAAATCAAGTCAGCAAAAAATCCGCAAAGACAACTGTTTTTGTCCAGAGGCCAATATCAAAGCTTTTGTTACGACATAATGGAAATTCAAGTGTGTTTGCGGAAGGTCAAGCTTATTACTTTTGGACTGAACCAAGCCAGAATAATGTAATAACTAAGTGGGACTTTGGTGAGGGTACTTCAGTGAATGAAGGCCAGAATGTGTCACATGCTTTTACCAGAGCTGGAATGTATCGTGTCACTGCTGCAGTTTGTAATGCTGTTAGCCAAGAGATTGTGAGAGCAGAAGTGCTAGTACAGGTTCCAATATCTAATCTTGTAATTCAAACAAGTCAGCCGTTTACAGAAGCAGGCCAGGAAGTGGTTATCACAAGTGTAAGCAATGTCAAGGATAATGTCACATTTTATTGGACGGTAGATCCTTATGTTTCTTTACAACTTGGCGTGTCTGAATATAGATATGTCTTTCCTAAAGCCGGGATCTTTGTAATTAGAGTCTTGGCACAGAATATTGTAAGTCGATTAGAGAACTCAACCTTAATTGAAGTCGTAGAGAGAATACAAGATCTCCATATTACAAGCCAGAGTCCTAAATATATGAAGTATTTCCCCACAAATGAGACTGTCACTTTGATTGCTGTGGTCAAATATGGTACTGGCTTAAAATATCACTGGTTGGTTAAGCAGATTGGGGTGGAGGACATAACTGGAGATGGCAAGAATTTTCAGTTATTTACCAGCATCTCCGCTGATGTTTTTGTGGAACTTACAGTGGGAAACGTCCTTGGTAACGTTCATCGAAATGTTACTTTACGAGCCATCGATCGTGTTTCCGGTGTGAACATCTCTTTTCCAAGCAGCGTCATAGCTACAGGAGAATCCATCAGGATATCGGTGAAGGTGAAAACTGGGACTGATCTTCACTATACATGGTTTCTTGAGAATTCTACTCTGACATCAGATGTGCCCTTCGCTTTTCATGTTTTTAAAACTGTTGGCTTTGCAACGATTAGAGTTGTTGTGACAAATGTCTTGGGCTCCATCAATGTAGCCAAACAGCTCACAACTCAAGAGCCTGTTTCACAAATTGACTTTGAGGTAGATGAGAACTCGGCTCAATTCTATGTTGCATCAAACAGTCTGTTGCACTTTCGTGGGTCTGTTGAAAAAGGAACCGATTTGTACTGGAACTGGATTTTAAATTCTTCAGGAACCAACCTAATGGTTTTTGGTAGAAATAAAACGGTTAGCTATTCCTTTACAAATGAAGGAGTGTATCGAGTTATACTTAATGTGTCAAATAACATTAGTTGGCAAGTAGTGACACATGAGGTCACAGTGCAAGATGTTATTCAAGGTTTTAGTTTAGGAGTCAGGAATGCAGTCCTCTGTGAGAATGAGCCAGTGACGTTCCGACTATCCGTATCGCAGGGAAGTGATGTTACATACATGCTGGACCTTCCAGGACAGGGAACATCTGTTGAAGTTCAGCAGACCTTTACATCATTATCGCTTGCTGTTGGAAACCACACAATTAAAGCAGCTGCTAAGAATCATATCAGCATTTCGTCAGCAATGTTGTCCCTTCAGGTGGTCGAAAACATCAAGGGTCTTCATTTGTTTAACTGTTGTCCTGCAATTTTAGAGGCGGCCAAACCAGCTAGTTTTAGTGCACTGGTTAGTTCAAAATCACAAGTTGCTTACCAGTGGCACTTCCATCAAGAAAGTTCAAATACCTCACAACATGGTGGACAAAACGCCACATATTCCCCGAATTCTAATGGAACTCTTTCTGTAACAGTAAAAGCAAGTACCCGCTACTGTTCACAGTCTCTGACTAAGACCCTAACAGTTCAATGGCCAGTAAAAAGACTCAAGCTTGTCTTACCTAATAAACCGTTTGTAGACTATCCTCTGACCTTTGTGGCATTAACCGATAATGGGAGTGACCTTCTGTTTAAATGGGACTTTGGCGACTCTAAGGAAATCCGATTTACAACACTTAATCAGACCGACTACAAATATAATGCTGAAGGCACCTTCATGCTACAAGTAACAGTTTTTAATAATGTTAGCCAGGTTTCAGAATCCCTGCCTATTGTGGTGAAGAAGTTGGATTGCACCCAGCCTCGAATCACTCTGATCCAAAAACAGTCAACTATTTATAGAGCAAGATCGAATTATTTTGAAGCAAGTGTCAATCTCCATGGATGTGTTTCATTTAGGACTGCTTACCGTTGGGAGATATTTCAGGATTTAAATTGTAGGGAGGGAAAAGTGTCTTTTAACAAGTCCGTAGATGTTGCCACACCATTTTTGTCTCTGCCCAAACATGTCCTGGACGTTGGGAAGTACTGTATAAAGTTTATAACTTCCATTGAAGGAACGCCATTACAATATTACAGAACCACAGGTTTTTCTGTGGAGCACAGTCCATTGGTACCAGTTATTAAAGGGGGCTCTTACCGGATCTGTTCCAACAAGAAAGACTTGATTGTCGATGGAACCGAATCTTCTGACCCTGATGCTGCAGTGAAGGATGATGACGACGATGACTTACATTTTTCCTGGAATGTTACTCTGGTAAGTTTTCTCGAATAGCATTTCATCTTTTAATAATTTTGTGAATATTAGTGTTGGCACCCTGGAGCAGTGGTTACTACTTTTACCTCAAAGCAGAAAATCTTAGTCAGTGTAGATAAGGTCATTTTTGTGTGGAGGTTGATTGCTGATACATACTGGGAAATATCATATTTAACAATTACTATATAGTATTTCATGTATTTAATTGTGTTATGTTAAATACTGTGTTATCAGTTCCTTACTGTAAAGATGGACTTTGTAGTTCTAAATTCCAGACGGTAGTCCATCTGTTTGTGGACTACAGTACATACTGTGTACATCCGCCTTGGCTGGGCCAATTAGATTTAAGGATCAGAACTATCTGTTTTGTACATTTCATCAGCCTCTACTATTAGAGTTTAACTTCTAAAATCAAATGTTTTTTACAGAAGAACACCACAACATCTTACTCATCGTTGCCCGTCCTTACTGATGATGCCATTCAGTACAATTGCAGCAGACTAATTCTTCCCAGGCGTTTACTACAGCCAGGCCTGGTGTATCACTTCATGCTGACAGTTCACAAAGACGGACGGCCATCTTCCTCTAGCTCACAACGTGTGAGGGTCATGAATTGTTGTTGTTATTATTATTATTATTACTATTAATACCTGTAGGATCTTTAAATAATTTTTGTCCTTTAGGTAAAAGTTTTTGAAGCAGACATGTTGGAGGTAACAGTGCAGTGTGTTTCCTGCCACTCCTCCTCTTACATCTGTCACAGCCATGCTGTTGTCCTGACTGGTCATTGTTTTCAATGCAGCAAAGCCCTTCAGGTATTGTGTTATGTTTTTAGATGCAAGTTAGAAATCGGGCGGCACGCTGACTTAGTGGTTAGCCTCTCAGCACGAATCCCAATCTGGTTGGAGTGTCCATGTTCTTCCCATGTCCATGTGGGTTACCTCCAGGTTCTCTAGTTTTTGCTTACAATCCAAAAACATGGATTAAATTGGATGCTTTAAATTGCCCCTATATATACAGTGGAGGAAATGCATATTTGAAAAATGTCTCGGAATTTTATGCCAGCTTTATTTAAACAGTGACACATAGAAAATCACCATAAAATTCTATAAAATGAGAAAAAAAAAATTAAATTCATTAAAGGATTTAAGTATTTGACCCCCTAGTAAAACATATTTAATACTCAGTGGCAAAATCCTTGTTGGCAAGCACAGCAGTCAGACGTTTCTTGTAGTTTTTTTATATGGTTTGCCCTTCAGGAGTAATTTTGGCCCGCTCCTCTATGCATATTTTTTCCAAATATTTAAGGTTTTTAGGCATGCATTTGGAAATGCATAGATTTTCTATGGGATTGAGGTCAGGAGACTGGCTAAGCCATTCCATCACCTTGATATACGTCTTATGGAGCCACTCTTTTGTTTCTTTGGCTGTATGTTTTGGGTCGTTGTCACGCTGGAAAACCCATTTTCAGTGCCCTGGCGAAGGCAAAGACGTTGTCACCCAGGATTTTGTGATACATGGCCCTGTTCCTCTTCCTGTCAATGTAGTGAAGTTGGCCTCTGCCCTTAGAATAAAAACTCACCCAAAACAAAATACTTCCTCCACCATGCTTAATGGTGAGTATGGTAGTCTTGGGGTAATATTCTGTATTTTCCCCTGTATTCTGTATTTTTATGTAATTCTGCCTCTGACATCTTTAGACAGCTCTTTAGTCTTGCCCATGGTGGAGCCTGTTGGTAGGTGGCCTTTTATGCAGATGACAACTTGGGAAAGGTGTCCCTCATAGGATCAAATACTTATTTCCTCCACTGTAGTGTAAGTGTGTGCCCAGCCTTAGATTTACTCCCTGTCCTGTGTGTGTCTGCCCAGCATCAGAAACATTCTACGCTGGATGGGCTTTGAAAACGCCTCGCAATACTAATAAAGTATTTAGCAGATGAAGATCAATGGATGAATCTACTTATAAAAAAAATCATGGCATGATCACCCTGCTTTTTAAACAGTATTAGTTACTTTTGGTACACAGTTGTGCAGTTTCATACTGCACCTGACCCCATATGTTTTGGCTAACCAATTAATTTTTGAACGAAATCTGTGGTGCAGAACAATAGAAGCAGGTGCTGTTCACTGATGAGAAAATTTAAATATTCAAAGCCAACAGTTTGCAATTTGCCCAACAACGTGCTGGAGAGTGCAATGTTAATCAGTTTTTTTAAATGGAACCTTGAGGCATCGCGAAAGTTCCAGGTTTGCTGTATTATCGTAAATTGATCAAGTGACTTGCACTTACAGTCAGTTTTTTTTGGTCTGTTGGTCAGGAGCATCACAGAACAGGTTTAATTTGGGTGGTGTGTTGTCAGTTCCACAGGGACACGGCGAGAGGATTTTAGTGCATCATTTAGTTTCATTTAAACACCTCAGTGACACTGCTGGGTTAATGGTGGTACTATTGGGGTCCTGACAATTAGAACAGATTAAAAAGGGACGTACACAGTATGGACTACAATCTGTAATCGTAAAACTAGAAAGTCTATCTTTACAGTAAGTGGAACTGATTACAAGGACAATACCTGAGTTAAAAAGGGGCGTGTCCGAACTTTTGTCTGGTACTATATGATCACTAAATAGCCCACAAAATTTCATCAAACTATTAGGGCAGTGGTTGTGTCATAGTAGGTTACCAAAGTTCTAAAACAAATTGTTCATAAGCCCCTCTGTGTGACGCATGCGCGTTGCGAGCCAGACATGAGGCGCGCAGCGGCGCGCTGGAAGGAGCAGGTTGCCAGACGAGG